>JAZDUA010000246.1:1985000-2265916 GCA_038098605.1 Gryllus longicercus
ATTTCTGGTTCCTATATGTTAAGTGTGATGAGATTGTTCCCCAACATTGATTTTGATTGTGTTTCTCTTCAAAAAGTTATTGTAAATCGCTGTTGTTTTCTGTTCGTTGTGCACTAAAATTGCTGAATGAACTCAACAAAAAAAAATTCATCTTCTTAAACTAGAAGTTAATTGTCTTCACTGCTACATCACATGAGTCAATGAGTTTCATGACGTAGATTTAGATGTAATATTTTGCTGTTGGTTTCCACATCATTTACACGAAGGCTCAGCCTTGAGGCGGACTCGAGCTTTCAAACCTTGAGTAAGTACGGTTGAGTCGTAAATGTTGCCTCCTATATGAGTTTCTTTGAAGTTTACATGATTGTTCGATTGTTCCGTATTATTCATTTAGAAGCATGCGAACGAATATGTCACACCAACCCGCTTTGTGGTTGCCACAAACACAGAATAAGTCACCAATCTGTGGCTGGGATTGATGAGCTGACGTTGGGAAAACACGTAAAGACTTCTCAGTAACACACCGCGCACATCGAATCCAGGTGTTAAAGAGCTGGTGAGTCAGCAGAGACTAAATGGGTGGTATTCCTCGAACGTACGAGAGAAAGGACGGTCAAACAGGTGTTTCGGAGCGAAAGCGGGTGCCCGTTTCATATACAAGGACTCTGGTGTGTGAACAGGCGGATAATTAATTGTCTGATGAGGTGACTGTGCTAGCCGTTTAGTTGAGAATGAAAATATATGAAGGTGTATTACAGTGCTGAGAAAATGGATGAGGTGTGGAGATGAAGAAGAATAATAGGACTGGTTTGAGTGTCAATAGTATAAGTGATTGCCATAAACTTGGGAATTTTAAAAAAAATATACGTGGTCTATAAAATGAGATTAGGAAAATGTATTCTCAAAAGGAAAGCAGAGGTTATTTTTATAAATTCTCAACTTTATAAACGCATGGTTTTAGTTCTTTTATTACATTTTCAATAAGTTACAAATTGAAAACCTGAATCACTCTTTCTCACTCTCTTTCACACTCATTGTCACTCTCTGTCTCGCATTTCTCTTACTCGCTCGCTCTCAATGTGTCTTAATCACTGCCTCGCTCTTCCTCTTTCTCCTAGCCTCTCTGCCTCTTAGTTGCCTCCCTCTGCCTCTTTCTCTTACTGATTTTCTTTTTCTCTGACCCTTTGTGTTTCATCTCTTTCCTCTTTCTCCTTCTCTTTTTCTTTTTTCTTTTTTCTTTTTCTTTTTTCTTTTTCTTTTTTTCTTTTTCTTTTTTTCTTTTTCTTTTTCTTTTCATTTTTTCTTTTCCTTTTTTGTTTTTCTTTTTTGTTTTTCTTCTTCTTTTTCTTTTCTTCTTTTTTTCTTTTTTCTTTCTTTCGCTTTCTTTCGCTCTATTTCGCTCTATTTCTCTCGCTCTCTTTCGTTCTATTTCGCTCTATTTCTCTCGCTCTCTTTCGTTCTATTTCGCTCTATTTCTCTCGCTCTCTTTCGCTCTATTTCTCTCGCTCTCTTTCGCTCTATTTCTCTCGCTCTCTTTCGCTCTCTCTTTCTCTCTTTCGCTCTCTTTCTCTCTTTATTATTATTATTATAATATTTTTTTTTTATTTTGCGAGCGTGCGCTCTTCAATGTATTGTGCAAACCTTGCCAGAAATGGTGGAAAGGAAGGCGAATGACGTGTGGGACGGGTCGCGGGGTCGACTCCCGCCGGACGCAGGTGCCACAAGGCCCATGCCAGTGCTTACAAGGCCCCGGTCGCAGGATGCGATGTGCAAGGTGATAGCCCGGGGGGCTGTGGGGCGGGGGGCTTAGCGCGACGCCTTTGCATAACCGGTCGGCGCTTCGCTCGGCTCCTCTCCGCTTCGCAGCACGGCGCGGCACGACGCACTGTGCGCACAAACACGGCGAAGGAGCGACTGGGAGAGGTGGCTCAGGGCATCTTCTGATGGCACTGCAGCGCCTCCGACCGCGAGGTCCTAGAGGTTCGTCCATAAAATTACGTAACGCTGAAGAAGGGGGAAGGGGTCTGAGGCCGCGTTACGCTGCTTTACATAGGAGTAGGGAGTATTAGTGAAGTGTTATGTAATATTGATATTTATTTTTTATAGTTTTAAACATTTGCTGAAATGATTCCTTTTTTGAGTCCCCTACTAAAACTTTAAACTTTTAACTAATTAATTTGTTTTAAAAACACACTAAAGTTATAAGTTGTAAATTGTTACAATAAATGGAAATTCTTTTTCAACATTTAATTTTTTTTAAATATATAAAATTACGAAGAAAATATTCAAAATCGATATGAGGTATATTCTAGAATCCATTGAGATTGGCGCTATAGGCTCTCGTTCATGCGTCATCCACGAAGGCCGTGTGCACGGCATGTGATCAAACATTTTCTCACCCAAGCATTCTTCCTTCACTCACAACTTGCCCCAATCTTGTGAGGTGCAGCCAGCATCGCCAACCAATGAAAATATTCTGCTTTAATTATCATTAATTACTTTAATATACAACACAAGTAAAATAAATACAAATTGTTTTTACTGTGCTATACTTAATTTTCACTCCTTGCATTCATAGGGGAGGGGGTGTCGCAAGCGTTATGTATTTTTTAGGGTGTTCAAGTGCGCTACGGGTGTTACAAGGGGGAGAGGGGGTATTGAAAATACTTCAATTTTGCATTTCGTAATTTATGGACGCCCTCTAGGGTTCCACTCCCAAAGGTGGTATGGTGTTCGACATTAGCTATACTTTTTTTTTATTTCTTGGCGCGTGAGGGCCTGCCTTCACGATGGAATATCTCACGGCAATTCGCGACTTTCTCAGTCGTACAGCTAAATGTCGCATGATAGCGACCATATCGATCAGTACTGGTGATCATGCAACATCTAGCCGCACGACTGAGAAAGATGCGAAATACCATGAGATATTCCATCGTGAAGACAGACCCTCACGCGCCAAGAAGTAAAAACCCAAGTATACATAGCTAGATCGAGTTCAGCCGCTATCTCCAGAAGAATTCTAGCGACCGGCTGCTTTGATCGATAGTTTTCCGTCATTTCTCCAATCAATACCAGGCAAATGCCGGATCTAACAAATGCCAGAGCTAACAAACCGGCTGCGGACCGCGCGCAATCTTTCCTTCCCATTCCTTGTCCCGTCTTACCTCTTACTTACACACACTTACACGTATATGCTCTACAGTACCACACATGCCGGGAGAACACTCGGGTGCTTAGTGTGCCCCGGCTGGGGCGGTGCCCCGCTGGTGAGAGATACCTTGTTGGGGAAAAATCCGCTAGCGGACGGAATGTCAGGTTTTGTGGCCTGAGCGTCTCCGCGTAAAGTAAGGTATCAGTGAGAATTCAATTGAATTGAAGTTCACATGTTTGTACTACATTAATTGAAATAGTTATTATATTGTAACAATAAATACGCCTATTTATGTTCCTTCTAAAGAGATTGGAAATGGAATTCTATCTCCGTAAAGTGATATCTTAATTAAACCTTTAAAGCGGCTTCGACTGTATTGTACGTCGTAAGGAGTTTTTTGTGATAATTAATGGAACGTCGATAAATAGTGATTCTAAACGCCTTCCCCATAATGCTTGATTTTAACCACTTACAGTGGTCTCAATGTCATTGAATGTGCTAGATTAGCGACTTATGGTAAGGAAGTAATTTTTGTCTTTGTTTGGTTAGCTTAAGGCGACATGTATAATTGCCATCGACAGTATTAAAAAGCTCATTACAATGTTAATGATAAGTGAGCGCAAGTTTTCTAGCAGAATCTCAAGTAATAAAAGGAGATTTAAAATTACTTCTTCCGAGATAGAAGATATTTAGAGCTTGGAGGAGAACCTTTCTCGAGACTTACGGTGGGGGGGGGATGAAGATGGCTTGTGGGGTTTAGAGTTGCGTCTTGTGAAGCTAAAACCGGAAGTGAGGAAAGGGTAAGAGAAAAGAGATTGGGAATAAAGTTCGAGCAGAAGAAAGAGATAAAAGTGATTAAAGGTTTGAAACCTGGGACATCGATTTTAATTCAAAGAAAATAATTTAGCCTTTGTCAATGTCAGAGAATCTTTTTATCTTCGTTATCTGGGAACAAAGTGAAACTCAATATTTCTGAAGATTTCTGGAGCAATTTTCTTTGTTGATCATTTAACCTTTTATTGAAGAAGAATTTATTAAGAATTATTTTCATCACCGTAATGAATTAAATTATATTTTTAGATGAGAGTAAGCTACAGACCCAGCGAAGGTCTTCCTTCAAGAACGTTTTGTCATCTCTTCAATAGAACATCCTGACAATGGTACATTCAATAGTAAATGTTAGAATTCCAATATTTCCAATATTCTCCTAAATGTCTTTTATGAATACAATAATTCCAGAACAATATTTTTATAGTTCGAGGCTGTGGTAGTAAGTGACGAAGATACTTAATTGAAATTTAGTTGCAATTCCTTGGTTTTCTTTACATTATCAACAGGTTCATCTCGTTTTTTTACAGGAATTTCTTGAGGTAGAAAAAATGATTGTAAGCAACATACTTAGAGAACTTTTCCGTACATAATAGAGAACAATAGGGAGTTTTAGCACCACGCGTAATGACGGAAGGATCATTCACTAACAGTCACATGACGGACCTTGAAGTCATAACGTCTTACCATAGGCCTAAGGTACGACCTTATACGTTCATAAATAGTACATGCCTGTGAGAGTCTCTACAGTCACCTTACAAACGGCAAAATATCCGAGAAAAAAATAAAAGTTGTTTTTTTCCAATTCTGATAAACCGATTATCATATGTGAGTCACAATTGCTCCCTATCAAATCCACAACGCTGGCAAGAACTAACGGAAAATGTTAGGAAGATGGCAAGTAAGAAATTCACGAAAAAAAGTTGAAATAATATATTCGGGTTAGGTTATGTCCTATGCTCACAACGAACGCTATATCAAGATATTCCCTACATTCTCAAGAAAAGCCGATTCAAAATTTCAGACTGCATACTCATCGCAGAGCGCCACAAAATCTAAAACTCCGTGCACAATGTAGATTTGTTATACTCTTGACTCATATCAAGCTTTAAATGCCTCAGCTCTATCCAACACTCTTTGATACATTATGCAACTTCTTGAAATGTTTCTTTTGTTAAAATACATAACGCAATGTCGCTATTCCTAAAACTCTTCTGAACGTTGTTCATTCATAGTGAACTCTATTGATCACGTGACTAACGACTTCACGACTAACTTCATGACTAACGACTAAGGATGTCTCATTACGCCTGGCGCTAAAACTCCCTAACAAGCTAATATCACAGTGAAAGGTCCTATCTTTCCTCAGATTTCTGGTTTGAAACATCTAACAATCACTAATTATTATTTGGGTGACTGCGAGGTCTGTGCGTTCGTACGTCCGATAGTCCGTGAGTCCGTTAGACCACTTCCCGTGGACCAATCGAGACATAAGGTGTCATTCGACCTGTTGGGGAACTGATAATTAGTTTTCGGATCTGGCCAGAAAAATCTAAGAAATTTTCAAAAACATGTTTTGGCGTGTTTTAGCGTTGCGGTCTTCGGAGAATTAAGGCGGGAAAATTAAATCAACACCACCTAAATAGATGTATGTAGGTGGCTTTGATTAAACTCCAGTACCCAGAGATAAAATTTTCTCTCCATGACGCCCTAATTTTATTCCTCGAGGATCGCAAAACTGTTTGTTGCAGTGATTCGCGCGGCAGATCTGTCAATTAGTTATGCTGCTTTGACATTATTCACAGGTACCGAAGTGTTTCATCCTTATTTTTAACAATAAATTTGTAACAACCTACGTACAGTATTACCTTCGAACTTATTAAATTTGAAGAACTTCACGTGAATTCGGAGATATATAGAACTGTGAGTAATGCTAGATAATAAAAGCACATCTTTATTTGACTATAAATATTTACTTTCTTAAGCGTGCATACCTGTTTTCAAATAACTGTGACTATTCTTATTAAACTTAACTAACACCGTATTCATACAAACATACAAAAGAGTCGCCTTTAATGTTTGTATAGATTCTCCTACAAAACGATTAATAAAGCAATTCCAGATGTAGAAGTGATCAGACCGAGCTTGTGGTGTTTTGAACTCTTCAAAAACTATGGGACAAACGTATGGATGTGTTAAGCAAATCCGGGGAGGAATCAAATATAGTTGTAGAAGATTTTGTGATAATTTTCGGAAGTAATTGAGACTGATCTTATATGAGGATTAGAGAATGACACTGACGAACAGCTTACAGGTGATTTTTTATGTGCATTTTTGAGCGTTTTAGCAAAAAAGCGTAAAAAATGTACCTGTATTAAATTCCAACTATTTGCATCATCCAAACCTGCAATTATTTTTTTAAGGCGATTACAATTTTGAAACTGCAATATTACCAGTTTATATCCCGTATGGAGGTAACATGGCAGGTCATTGGCTGCTGGGAATTCTTCTCCGGGATTGTGACATTATCAGCTACGAGTCTAATGCCAGATACTGTACGAAATTATTTGAACAAAGTTATGAATGAGATTTAGAAATTTTCAACACATGAAACTATTTAAAAACTGTTTACAGTGTCAGCGACGTCACAGTCTGCTAGTAATATAGATACTTCTTCAAGAGGAAAGTTTCTCTCGTACAACCCTTGAATATCGCCTCGAAAGTGCTTCTAGGACGGTTTGAGATTAATAGATGATTCTTTACGTAATATTTTAAACAATTTTTTGCAGTAAGGGAAAGAATGTGTTTCATTAGTACTTTATGAGACGTACATTACATTTGAGTTTTATAATTTTGCCTTTTGTTGTGAAATGAATTCATTGGGGGAAAACAATCCAAATATATTATTCATTATTGAAACCATAGTCTGATTCAGGAGAAAGTTTGAGAGAGAATTTGCCTCAGTCGAAGTTGCGTGTCCCCAACGCTTACGAAGCGACATAGTAAAGTTCCGTATTAAGGAATGAACCAAGAACTTTCACATTGCATTGGCATGCCAATGTTCATTTCATATCTCTTTAACCGTCTCCCCATGAACTAAGGTTTTATGAAGCACTTATACATCGCATTGCTAATGCGACCGCACCCCGCGTGACCCCGGTCGCGTCTTCCTTGGACTCGATGCAAATGCGCGGCCTACCTTGGGTGCAGGGAGGCACGTAGGCGGTGCCTTCAGAGCACTGGTCTTGTGTCAACCAAATGAGAGAATTGCCAAAGGGACGTTTCTCCAAGGAAGGGAAATTGTTCAGATTCAGCCTTATTGTTGAAGACGGGATAAACTGTTTACAGATATAATTTAACACGGAGAAACGATATTTTTGGACTCTACACTAGGCACTACGAAGCGACGTGAAATGTCAATTTAAAAAAACGTAAATGGAGATACTTCGTTTTGGAAACAAAGTCTTTAAATGTGAATATGTTCAAATGGAGCTAATCACACTTTCAAAGAAAAAATATTTTTCCGTCGTCCGATTGCAGTTCTTCTATCTATCGAAAATCACGTTAAGATATGTTCATTTCCTGTTTAATGCACTCCATACTTTATGATTCTGTTAAAAAATCTAATTGTGTACATTTACCATACTTTTTTGTGTCATGAATATTTTTCTATGTTGGAAGCAGCTACATTTAAATACGTAGAACAGAGATTATTGCAAGAAGAGGTCAGAGAATTATCAAACAAACTTTCAGACAAAAACAAAATATCAGACTGAGTTTGATAACTAATGTGTAATGCAATAAGATGTTATAATACGAAGAAGATACCACGTTTTATTCGCCTAAAAAATATCCATTGAATCATTTTCGTGAAAATAAATTACGCATGGCTGTTCATTGTGATAAAAGTATCACACTAATCGTTTCTAGAAGAGGAATACAAGAAAAGAAGAAAAGTAAAATTAAAAATATATAATTTTGCTTAAATAGCTTATTGTACGTTTACTATAGATATATTTTTTGGCTCATAAGGCAAGAAGTCTTAAGCCATTAATATTATAATTGTTGTACGTAAACGCTGTTCGGAACTCAAATTAGGTAGTAAGATGAAAAAAAATTTCCTGGAAGGCAACAAAATCTCCCCAGCCGGCACCGCCCCGGTCATTGTGAAACAGGGCACGGCCCGGCCCGGCCCTCCCGCGCCCATTGCGCCCCGCCACTCGGCGCCGTAACTCCTTCGCTTCGGTGTCTTTCGCGCGCGGGCGGGAGTGAATTAACGAGGGAGGGAGCAGCCCCTGACCCTCGCCCTCGCCCTCGCCGTCACTGCCGCCCTCACTACCACTCTCACCGTCGCCGTTGCCCCAGCCCTCGCCTTCTCCCACGCCCTCGCCGTCGCCCTCGCCCCCGCCCTCGTCCCCGCCCTCGCCATCGACCCCGCCCCTGCCCCCGCCCCCGCCCTCGCCCTCGCTCTTGCACATGCCCTCGCTGTCACCCTCGCCCTTGTCCTCGCCCTCGACACCACCCTCCCCACCACTCTCGCCACCACTCTCGCCTTCGCCCCCTCTCCCGCCCCCGCCTTCGCTCTCGCGGTGCCCTGGCTCTCACCCGTCTTTAACCACGATTGTGAAACGTTTTACATTTACCTCCGAAAAAAAAAACGAATAACACTTCTTAAAGGAATGTCGCAATTCATTAGTTGACGATTTTTTGGGCAACGTAGTCATAGGAATCATCTCAAGTATTGTTTTGACATTGAGTAAAAAACATCGATGTTCAAAATTAAAACTCTGATGTTAAAAATACATTGGACAAAAACCATCGATGTTTGTAACATCTTTGTTTTAAATATTGAAACATTAGATTTCTGTGCAAAAAATTAATTTGCCAGTGGACGTGTACATTAGTTTATAATTAAAATTTAACTCAAAATAAAGTTATAAAACGCGTAACCGTGTGCAAAATACGATGAAAGGCGAAGGGAATACTTGGACATCAGGATCATTTCGGGCGGGGGATATTGTGATCGTCGTAGTATAAACCTGGTTTGTTTGATTCGAAAACATAGACAGTGTCCTCAGAGATTATTTCATATTCAAAATCTTACAAAATTGTGATAATTTAAATGTTTCATCCATTGATAAAATATATAGCGCCAAACATCGATGTTTTGAAAACATCGTCATAATGTCGCATCCGTAATCTCAAGAAGATTCTAAATAAGGAATCGAAACATTACACAATAAGAAACAATGCTTGTTAAATAAACAATAAAAGTTGATGTGTGTTTTTATTACTTTGTCCCCAAACCATTCATAGTAGAAACAAGCATAAAGATAATCAAATTGATCATCCACGGCTTGGTCGTCGGGCGGTAAGTTCCTTCTTCGTTCCTGTGTTGCGATGCGGCGCACGAGCTGTGGCATGGGGGTTTTCCTTAGGTCGCATACACACAATTACCACAATCGTTACAACCACTTTCCTTTCATTCTAAAACTTGTTTGTTAACATAGATTATTTACATCCTTAATAACGATACTTCTCTTAGCACTAAGAGTCTATCGACTTAATGAAAGAGTAACTCATGAAAGACTCAAATGTTAAGAACAAAATATTCTTCAATTTCCACCATTTGCTAGCAAGTTGACGTGTGCTGCTTCTGGGCGAATTTATAGGACGCAAATGTGTAGAAAATAAAAATTACATTTCCTCGAAACGAGATTACACGCTTGAGGAGTATCACGTGCTACCACGGTGTTTATGAAGTTGTACGGATCTATTTGCAAGTACTCGTACTGTTAATTGTCAGCGCAATCGGTTTAACCGTTTGTTCCAAGTTTGATACCAATTAGGATGATTACATTGGGATTGACGTAGTGTCATAACGAGTCCAACTACAAGGACAGACAGTCTCAAAATTTAGTGGACAGGGCGGGGCCGGGTGGTTGCACGTGAGGCCAAAAAACAAGTGAAGTCAAAAATCTCACAAAAAATGTATATACTGAGGTCGGTACTGTATTTATGAATTGTTTTCCACGTGACAGAGAAAATTAGTTACAATCAGTGAAATTAATAATTATCCTTTCATGCTGTATCCAAATGAAAGTTATTATGAGTCACAAATGTATTGCTTAAATTAATGTCATCATTTGAATTTGTGTCATCAAAAGAAGACAATATTCCAATGAGAATATTATAGTTCTTATATATCAAATGTTATAGTTCTTATCTGCTCTCAAAATTGTTTTTATGAGAAAAAAAATCTCACACATCGTCCACAATTCTGTGGAAAATATCAGTGAATAACGAGGTGTGAATAAGTGAATAAGCGATGTTCATGTGGTTGCTTATTATATCTGCTCACTTCTAGCTATGTATGTGAGGGGACATTGGAAAATGCCTACCTGCAGAATGGTAGCGCGCGTTTTGGGGACTCGCCTGCTCTGAGAAGCTGCCACCGTAACGAAAGGATCGAGGTGAGTAAGCGGCGTGACGTCACCCATAAGAGGATGCGAGCGCCAGGAGGCAATACTTGGTAACCCAATCAAAAAGCTTGCAACGTGGTTGGGGAAGTGATTATTGCTCGTGCTTGGAGTGAAGTACCTGCTCCTTACGTAACAGTGCGTGTTTTTTTTAGTCTGATGGAGAGTGGTGAGCTGCGGTGTAATTAGGAACGTAGACTGGGTACGAAGACTGCTACAAACACTTTTTTCTTCGAGGTGATTGCTGAACTGGCTTGTAATGGTATAAGTGATCTGAGTTAACGTAAACGAATGCTCAATAAACTGTTTTGTTTACGTTGGTGTACCCGTTATTTTGTAAACTTCGCTCGTTTTGTTATTAAAATTTTCGTGTGGAGTTTTTCCTTCAAATGGTGTAGTAACTGTTTTACAAGTGCCACCGACGGAAATCCCCCACGATTTTATCTTCTTCAAAACATAGTCCGCCTAATCCGACAGTAGGCACTATACGAAATTGGTTCAGTGGTTTATCATGTCACTGTGGAATATCAGGAAACATTGTAGAGGGAAAATTGACAGAGTTAGTTTCAGCTTGGTTCCAGTATTGAAATACAATATATTGCACTGTATTAGGAATACACAAGTCTGCATTTTGTAGATTACGAGGAAGTAGCAAATAAATACTCTCGTTCTATGTTGTTGTCTTGTTGAGAAAGAACAGATGAAAAAAACGAAAATTGATGGACTTCCGATGGTATAAAGGCGAAAGAGCGTAAGTGTTTTGTATGCATTAACCGGAGATATTCAAAGTTCACTTAAAAGTGTGATTTATATTCAGTATTGCGTGGCACATGTGTTCTGCTTCCACTTTACCTCATACTTAGCAAAACATTTTCTCGCTTTATGGAAGCTAATCGACCAACATCGAAAATGCGTGCAGCTTTTCCGGCTTTCGTTTCGGACGCGCCTTCGCCATCGGGTTGAGCGCCGGCTGCGCACCGGAGCGAATATTGACGTGCGTGTCACGCGTGAAAGGGGAGCCCACGAGGGGAGGAGACGCGGCGGCGACGGTCATCGATTTAGCAATTCGCGCGACCGCACAGACCGAGGGGGCGGCCCTTTTCCCTCGCCCCCGCCGCCCTCAACGCCCTCGCCGCCCTCGCCGCCCTCGCCGCCCTGGCCGCCCTCGCCGCCCTCGCCGCTCACGCCACCTACGCCGCCCTCGCACCCACGCCGCCCTCGCACCCACGCCGCCCTCGCACCCACGCCGCCCTCGCCGCTCTCGCCCTCTCGCCGCTCTCGCCGCCCACGTCGCCCTTGCCGCTCTCGCCGCCATCACCGCCCACGCCGCCTACGCCGCTCTCGCACCCACGCCGCCCTCGCCGCTCACGCCGCCCTCGCCGCTCACGCCGCCTACGCCACCCTCGCCGCCCTCGTCGGCCTTGATGCCCTCGCTACTCTTGCCGCCCTCGTAGCCCTTGTAGCCCTCGCTATTCTCGCCGCCCTCGCCTCCTTCGCCTCCCTCGCCGCCCACGCCACCCTCGCCGCCCTCGCCACTCACGCCACGCCACCCACGCTTCCCACGCATCCCACGCATCCCACGCCGCCCACGCCACCACTGTTCTCGCCCTCAGCTCCCTCAAGCACACGCCCTCGCTCTCATCGCTCTTGCCCTCACCCTGATTGTCTTCGCCCTCCCCCCGACCTCTCTCCGCCGTCACCGCCCTCATCACCCTCTCCCCCATCGCCCCCTCGCCTTCACCGTCTTTTCCCTGGCCATCACCCTTGGTTTCATTGTCTTCGCCCTCATCCCTTGCCCTCACCGCCTTGGCCCGCACCTCCATCGTTCTCACCACCTTCTCCCTCGCCACTGTTGCCTCTCCCCAACCCGTTCCCCACCAACTTACCTTAAGCCCTCGCCCTCACCTTGGCTGTCCCATCTCCCGTCGCTCTTCCCTCCCTCGAACTCATCCGCACCCGTGCACCCGGGCCATCGCCCTTGACCCGACGGCTACTTAACGTCGCGCGCCTTACCACCCCCTCCTGCCCCGCACCGCTCTCAGCGCCTTCTGCTGCCGCTGTCGGCAACGTCTCTCGACAGCTCCTTCATCCCTTTAGTCCCTGTCGCTTTCAGCGGAGTTTCCGCTATTCAGCTTGATGCCTTGACAGCATCTCAAACTTCCGCGTAAGATTCTAATCAGGGGAAGTAGTGATCGCGAAAATGCTTAGTGCGAATGTTGTGACGCTTGTACTGCTGCTGCTGCTGATGATGATGATGGTGACTGTGATGGTGATTATGGCATTATTTAAGATTACAGCAATGCTTATGAGTTGTAGGGGGAACGTAATTCATTGGCCACGAGTTACAAACGGAATCAGGGTTTACTGAGCAGATAGGTATACCGATAATGATTTAGCGATAGTTTATTTTTGGTAATATCAAAATGACAATACGCTGAGATGGACTACGCAGATTTTTGTTTTCGAATAACTTCGAGTTCAGAAAGGCATTTGAAGTTGTTAATAGGAGTAGGAGTGCTTGGAGAGCAGGCAATCCTCAGGTTATGCTGAATTAGATCCCGAGATCTTCTGTTAAGAGTTGAACCGCTTTCAACAGAAGGAACCAACTCCCGGAGTGCGGATTAACTCGATACTTGACTTCGTGATAACTTGATTATGACACCAGAAGAGTAGGGAGTTTGCCATACATTTGCGTAATTTGTTGCCGTTGCAGGCATCACAATTCACATTTCCCGCGCGGATATATTCTCGAAGACGTCTCTTCCATGTCCATAACTCTGCAAACAAACTCATTAACACAGCGATCCCTCTCTTTCTTGTCCCTAACGTGGTCTCAGAAATAAAAGCAACTATAATTTAGGCTGAATCACCTACTTCAGTAGTCACCAATGGTCTCCAATTTGGGTATCTCTACCGTGGTCACACCCTGCTGATTAAGATGGATCCTGTTTAAGACTTCTATGGTAGCGCCCTCCCCACAAAAATGAATCTTGGAAAATGATGCAGAGCATATTCAACTTATTCTAAATCGACTCGGCTAATTTATGCATAACACCAGAGTTCGGTTTGAGGATGAATTTAATTTCATGCACCTACGTAAGTGAATGGCCAATGCTTTTAGAAAGGATAGTACAGCGGACTCTCACGCGGCCGTCCTTAGCCAATGCATCCTAGGCAATGGTTGCAGATGGGCAAAGGAAGAGTGGACCAGGAGTTGGCTGGGGATAGCATAGTTACGTTTCGTTCGGTTACGCCTATTAGCTGAGGCAAGAATATCGACCCGTTCATCTGATTTCCTAACTCACTGTTGTCTCCTTGCCGATTTTTTTTTTTTTTTTTGCCGCAAATACGTTTGCTGCACAGTTGCATCTTCTGTTATCAAAATAAAAGTTATCTAAGACAGAGATGAAAATCGAGTTGTTTGTAAATAGGTCGTTTAACGTGTGTTAGCTTGCCTTTGTTTAATAAACATTCTGAAGAGACAAAACGTATGCGATTGTTAGTATACACACGTCGCCCCTCCTAATTCGCAAACCTACCGACTGGTTCTGGTGACAGAGATTGTTTCCACCAATTGCTACAATATGCTAGTCTTCACTACCCGTTGGCGATTCTGTCATCATCAAGAACAATACTCAATTCTCTATACAATTCTCTCAATGCCAACGTCATTAACACCACATGCGCCTCGCCTCACCCACTTGAACAGCGCACCCAAAAGTATTCAATTCAATTAATTAACATCCATATAAATTAATTATGTTCATTACGATAAGCGTTCAGAACTTCTACTAATTCAGTCAGCCATCATGTAACTCGTTGCGTTTGTATTGGTATTGTACATTCCCACGTGAGATATGGTATAATATTCTTGGAAAATTCGTTCTGAAGTAACCTTTTAGATTGCAGGAAAAGTATGAACAATAAGTGAATGTCGTCCTTGCGATTCCGGCAACCCTCACATCATTGAGCTTGGAATTTTAGCATTGCCTTGCCTTTATTTACGAATCTCTAGTATTGTCAAAACGTACATATTTAATGGTCGGAATATATATTCATGCAATACATATATATATATATATATATATATATATATATATATATATATATATATATATATATATATATATAATTACAACACACATTTTATGAATCACATTCATGAGATGCCAATATCAACAGCTCACTGCAAGAAATCTACGTACATTACAAGCATGTTACTTTACAACTCATTACCGGATGTCATTAAATAATTGAAACCGATACCCAAATTGAAGAACCAAGTAAAATCTTTTTGTAATGCATACCTGCTTCTGAGCAATTAGAGAATATAATGATCATCAACAATAAAAACAACGTTTATTTTAACAATGATATTTAAGGACAAGGTTAGTTTTGTACTGTATAATTTAAAAAAAACAAATACACTTTATCAAGTAATGTACGTTACCTTCTGGGTTAATACCCATCTCGATCAGGTTTTCGTTCAGTTTCTTTGATCCATTGAGCAAATGCCGAGATGATACCTTGTTTTTCTTCTAGACGTAAATGTCGCTTCATTCTGCGCACGTTTTGTTGACATCTCGTTTTGGTGGGTGTGATAGGAGTGGAGCCGGGGGTGTGGATTTTTATTTAGTTAGTAGTACAAAAAAAATCAAATTTCTAGTTCGCTTTCCGATGCAAATGCTTTCTATAATTCAGAAGCTACAATTACTAGTTTTCAAAAGTTGCTAACCGCGCTCTGTTGGTACTTTTGCCCATTATTCAACTATCAATATTAAAAGTTGTGGAATGAATAATGTAGCTGAGAAAACGAACACAAGTAATATTTCCCCCCATGTCACATACAGTTTTTAGTGTTCTTTGGCGAAGATAATTCAAATCAATGCCGCCTTGGAGAGCCGAGGTTGCTGAGGCTGAAGGGCCGTAGCTGAATCGGCTCGAAGGGTCTCGGATTCGAATCCCGCCTCGGGCATGGATGTTTGAGTGTGTTTGTGTTGTCCCTACGTGTTATTCCTACAGTTCCCCCTACAGTTAAAACAATCATATACGTTACCAAGTTGTTAAACAGCGGCATAAAAAATTTGAATTACTTATTCCTTCACCAGATCTCGCTCCGCTTTCCATCTGGCGCCTCACCACCGTCAAGAACAAACTGCTTCCCCAACGACACAGCCGCCATCTCCCTCGCGAGCGCTCCCACGCCTCAGTCGTTAGCGGCCCGCCGCGTGGAGTGCTGCCTCATTGCTGCAAAAGCTCCCGTCTCCGCTGCCGCATCTCTGCCATCGCTGCGCTCGCGGCAACGGACGGCGCCGAAATGCGCTCATATTTTGTTTTTTCCCTATTCTTCCGCGGAGAAAGGGTGTCTGCGGCGTCGTAAAATCGATGTGGATGTTCTAACCAAAACGACGTGCCCCCACCGCCTGCGATTTGTATGTTGTCAGAATACTGATTCAATGTATATTTCCATGTTGCACACAAAGAAGGAAACGGCTGGGCGAGACTCGCATTTGAAGCCGGAGATAAATGAGAACGCTCGCAAAGGCGAACGAATGAGATCGCCGATAGCGCCCACAGGCGAGGCAGGGGGTGGGGTTGGTGGGGCGATCAAACAGACATTTGAGTCCTGAGATGAAACAAGATGTATGGGGACAACGTGCCGCGTGGACCAATGGGGGAGGAAATGCACTCATGAACACACGACCGACATATGGACAGAAGAGAATAACATTACACATGCAGATGACAATGTGCTTCGTAGGAGAATAAAATAAAATGTAAGGTGAACATTAAAATAAATTTTAATGTCTATAAAATAACATTTATGAGATTCTTCTCCATTTTGTAAACGAAATGCAGCTACATGCTTTCAGTCACAATTTGTACTCTACAAATATTAAATACCATAATTAACAGTAGTTTTTTAATATTGATTTTTCTTACTACTTAACTTTACAAAACCCATTTTTTCTAAGAATAATCAATCTGCAGAGTTGTTTTCAAACATTTAGTTATTCAAACCTTTAAATAATGCATTTAAACCGCATATAAACAATGACAAGTATCTGTGAATGTGAAATGATTCAACACACATATCCATAACAATCATATCGGCTTTGGTGTCTCAGGGCATTTCTTGATAACACTGCAGTGGTCCCGACTGGGACGTCCTAGGGTTCTGCTTCCGACTTTGTCACGATTTCCAACACTAGCTACATAGCTAGGCCGAATTCAGCTATTCAGAATTCTTCCACTGTCTGGAGGAGAATTCAAGCGGCCGGCTGCTCTGATCAACAGTTTGCCGTAGTTTCTCCGATCAACACCAGGCGGAAGACACGAACCGCTCGCGATCATTCCTTCCTCTTCCTTGCTCTATCCTCACCCCTTACTCACACACTTGAATTTGTATGCACTACTCTGCCACGCATGCCGGGAGACCAGTCGAGAGTTTAGAGCTTGTCTCGGCTGGGGCGGTGCCACGTTGGTGGGTGATACCTGGTTGGGGAAACTCTACAAGCCGACGGGTAGATTGGCGCCTTTCGCCATCTAGCGGGAGATCACCGCTACCTCCCACAATAAAAAACATTCACTGCACTTTGACCTTAGCAGTTGACGCATGCGGAATCGCTAATCAATCTTACGTTCATCTCCAAGGGTCACTGTACCATGAAGGTGTGCTTCGTTTCTAAGAGGTAAATAAAGTATTTATGACCTGTGTAACCGATCACCACTAACAAACACCTGCACTATGGTATTTATTTTTTGAGTGTCTAAAGCATCATCTTTGATGAATGTGAAAAGTACACATTGAATAAGTCAGATCAACCCCGTTGTCACGAATACCTCTTTGAAATAACCTGCAAAAGATTTTGTTAAAAGTGGTTGGTTCCTAGTTCCTCAAACATCGATTGAGACTCCGTGTTGTTAAAAAATAACAATGTTTTAGGGTCATGAGGCTCATGAACTGAGATCTTAATGCCTAACAGCTCACAAAGTTAATTTTGGAAAATTTCATTTTGTGTTTTTAATGTAGCCTACGTATCATAATTTGTGTATTTTCATCATTCGTTTTGCATTATTCTGATGAACAATCAATTTGAGGAAATTTCTCAGTTTTGTTAGGGAAAGGGGTAACAGGCTAATAACAAAATATTTGTAAATGGTTAGCAATTATCATATTTTTTATTATCAGTAGCGGCTCGGATCGGTTGTAGCATGTTTGCGCTACAACCAGAAAATTTCGTCATTGTATCTTTATATACATATAAGAATATTTGTGTCATTCATTAATACTCTCGTAAGTCATAATCGCATCATAATTTTCTTGCATTAACTGCAAATCAGATACAAGAAATTAAACCGCACGTTTACTGCGAGTTTACACAGAACGTTGCTTGAGGCGTTGCTACACCTTCGACTTCAGCGTTGGAATACAGGCGAATATAAACCAGTGGCTGTCAGAGACGAGGAGGTGGGGCTTAACGTGGGGCTTAGGGGGGGTGTCTTCATGATGTTAGTCAATGTCAACAGAAGCTGCGACAAGGGTCTCAACGCACCTGGCAGATAGCTGCAGCCTCCAGGGAGTTCAAAGTTTGTAGTTCCAGCCTCTCCGCAAAGTGTCCCTGAATCTCTCCTGCAGTTACTACAAACTGTGATGATATTAAATCAGATGAAAATCGTATTTTAGTTTTCTTGTACGTTTCCATGTTTTTATACATAATTTTAAACAATGATAAATGATGTTGTGTGAATGGGAATGTCTCGAAAAAAAAATGTGAAATTTTAGGTACAGTGGACTATTTCTTAATCGTACATATAAATTCATTGTGTACGAGTCTCAGCAACCGAGTTCCGCTGCCTTTAATGTCATTACTCGGTAAACCATCAAGGGAACGAGCCGCCACTGCTTATTTATCATACAGCCTCAATTACACTCTGGTTCAGGAAGTCCATATGTTTAGGTGTTTTTTCTATCCCTGTCTGCCTGCGTATTTCTCTCTCTCTCTCTCGCTCGCTCGCTCTCTTTCTCGCTCTCTTTCTCGCTCTTTCGCTCTCTCTCTCTTTCTCGCTCTTTCTCTCTCTCTCGCTCTCCCTCGCTCTTTCTCTCTCTCGCTCTCTCTCTCGCTCTCCCTCGCTCTCGCGCTCTCTCTCTCGCTCTCTCTCGCTCTCGCTCTCTCACTCTCTCTCTCTCTCGTTTTGTATCTCTCACTCTCTCTCTCCCTGTCTGTATCTCTCCGCCTCTCGTTTTGTATCTCTGTGTGAAATGTGTAACATTTTTTTTGTAATAAATTATATTGGCCCGCCTAACGATTTTTCTTTTCCTATAGCCCCCCTTTTTAAAATGGTTACCCATGAGTGGTGTAGTGCAATTGTTTCCTAAATCAACGTTCACGGGTACAAAGTTGGGGAGAGATAAATAAAGATGAAAATGGCAAGAGTGCCGTGTCCTTATGTCATCGTAGTTGTTGTTCCACCCGAAGCAGGTCAGATGCTCTCCCAGCCAGGGTACAACGCATGTAGCGGACAAAAATTACTGATCCCGTGATTGTGTCGGTTCCTAGCGGCGGTCATTGAATTTAAACAATTGTCGCCCTAGGCGCTCACATTATGTCTAATTCGAATAAACCATGCAATACTCAAACGGTCAGAATGTACGTTGCTTCACTTAACGTAACTGAAACCAGTTTCAGTTACTTTATATTCTGCGCCGGCAAAGATGGTTCAGATCAGCAACTGGTAATCACTGCAGTGTCTTTGACCGGGAAGTACTGAACTGTTGTACCCAAGTTGGCGGGTTCAAATCCGATCGAAGCCGTGGATTTTTAAGGGCGAAAAAATCCTTCGTACGCCTTCCTTCGGAGGGGAAGTAAAGCCGGCTGTCCCATGTTCGTAGATTTACTTGCGTGTAAAAGATCCTCAAGCCTAAATGACGCCTCTGAGCTAAATTCAAATCGCCTGTATCTCGCCCAAGATATACCTCCTTTCTCTCCTAGTTGGTGAAAGGAGCGTAGCGAAATTTGCGTGGTCAGACGGAAGAGCGGGCCTGATGGCCCGAGTCTCGCCACGTAAAATAAGGCAAATTCAATCAATCAATCAAGTACTGGGGTTCGAGACCCACCTGTTCTGATCGGCGGTTATCCGTTGTTTCTCCGATCAATACTAGGCGAATGCCGGAGTAGTCCCCTAACAAAAAGGCCAGGGATCGCGCGAGATCATTCTTTCCTCATTCTTGTCTTGTCCTCTCCCCCCACATACAAACACTACTGCACTTACACAACAGCACACACGTTCTGGAGGCCAGTCGGGTGCTTAGAGCTTTCCCCGGCTGTGGTGATGCCCCCTGTTGGAGATGCGGGGAGGTGAAAACTCTTTTCGCGAAACGAAATGTAGATCGGTGCCGGTTTTCATGTTCCATTAGGGGGAATAACGTCACCTCCTGGTATATAACGTGCTCTACGCAGGGGAATAATAACCATAGCAGTTGACACGTTCGAAAACACTATGTGATCAATCAATCAATCAGTCAATACAGACCGCAAAAATCCCTTAGCCCCAGCTGGGTATAAAGCGGCTCCCTAGCGAGCAGAAAGTCAGTCAGCGCCTCCCGACAGTATAGTGATTAGTGGCTCTCTTCTGGACGGTAAAATCTAGACTACGGCAGCGGACCTTGGACATCTTCCTGGTTAATGGCGATGTTGGCTTTCCCTGGTACATCTTCTGGAGCATTTGAAAACTCGCTAATGAATGACAACGCTGTACTTTTGTAAGACTGGAATAAATCTTTCTTACTTTTTACGAAAACTACGTTTTTTGGACATAACAGTTTGATTACACTTAGCTCCTATAAATGTCATGCTCGTGTAAATGGCTTCATCACTATCTCTTGCAATGCTATCGCCCTGCATGACGTTCATTTGTTCCCCGACTTATCGAAGTGCTCCCTTCTTGTATGAAACCCCTCTATAGTAAGAGCCACTTGAACGGCGCGAATGGAGACTGTCCAAGTAGTCCCTTCTTATACGAAACCCCTCTACAGTAAGCGCCATTCGAACGGCGCGAATGGAGACTGTCGACGTGGTCCCTTCTTATATGAAACCCCTCTATAGTAAGAGCCACTCGAATAGAAGGCGCGAATGAAGACTGTCGATGTGATCCCTTCTTACAGGAAACCCCTCTATAGTAAGAGACATTCGAGCGGCGCGAATGGCGACTGTCGAAGTGGTCCCTTCTTATACGAAACTCCTCTATAGTAAGCGTCACTCGAACGTCGCGATTGAAGTCTGTCGAAGTGGTCCCTTCTTATACGAAACTCCTCTATAGTAAGAGCCGCTCGAATGGAGACTCGTGTGGCGCCACCCGGCGGGCGCGCTCGCGCACGGGCGTTGGCCCCTGGCAGCCCACGATAAATCACGCGATTGACGCGAGCGGCGCCCGCCGCGCCGTGCCGTGACCGAAGGTCGCGCGTGCTGCTCCCGGCCGACATCCGGGTGCCCTACCCGACCATCATCAAATTTCCGACACCTCCGCTCCCTCTGCAAACAACCTCCTCACTCCATCACCTCAACGCGGGTGGTAGAGTTGCGCGTTGTGACAGGCGCCCTTTCAATCGTTCAATTACGGAACGAAACCGACTTTGCCTGGGGCTCTTCACTTTTTTGTTATTCCTCTCTGTGAGTTACATGCTCATGGGTTTATAATAAGTTGATATTTATGTACCAACATCGAAAAGTAAAATATTTTGTTGCCGAAAAGCGATTTACAATCTCAGTCACGGCGTAAAGGAGCTGAAAAACGGGTCGGAAAATAGTTACAGTTTTTTGGTAGTACAAGTAGTAAAAGTGCCATTTTATTTTTTAAGAAGGAAATCTCACGACACTACCCCGAGTGATGCAGTCCTACGAGCAAAATTAAATCAAATTTTCCACGTGTGCCATGCACTATTTTTTAACCTTACTGATATTGATTTTAATTCAAGCATACATATCACCACGTTACGTTAAGGTCAGTAGTAACTGATACGGTCAGGCGAAACTGTCTTCTGAGTCGGATTAATAGTTTTACCGAAACATTTGAGCGACGCTTCACTTTTAGCAAAGGTGCTAAAAATTGACCTTTAGCACGCTCTAAAAGTAACCGCTTTTACTAGGGTCTGTCTAAACACATTTTTACTGACATACGAGGGAAAAATGTAAGGGGAAAAATTGGAGCTTTTTTAAATTGTAAATTTTGTAAATTTCTGTGGTCAACGCTAGCGCGTTAGGGGCCATCCATAAGTTACATAATGCAAATTTGGAGTATTTTCAATATCCCCTCTCGTCCCTCTAACGCACCCGTAACGCACACTTGAACCCCCCTAAATAATTACGTAACGCTTGCGACAACACCCTCCTTTGTAAATGCAAGAAGTGGAAATAAATTATAGCACAGTAAAAACAATTTGTATTTATTTTACTTGTGTTGAATATTACAATTAATGATAAAGAAGAAATTAGAAATTTGAGTGTATTTTTTTAAATTATTTAGTTAAGATTTTAATATTTTAGTACAGAAATAAAAAAGGAATTATTTCATCACATGTTAAAAAATGTTATGTATTATAATTGTGTTATAAAAAAATGTTATGTGTAAAATGTTATGTGTTGTAAAAATGTTATGTATTATAATTAATACCCCCTACCCCTATGTAACACAGCATAACGCTGCCTCGGACTCCTTCATCCCTCTTTTGCGTTACGTAATTTATGGTCGACCCCTAAACCGATCAGACGATTTTCTTCAGAATTGATTCTTACCCGATCGATCTGAACAAATTCGAGGTCCTCCGAGTTTGAAATTGATATTTTGATTTTCAACCACATTTTCAAAATTTTCTCAAAAGTGCCTCCAAATACTTTTGATATAACTTTTTCCTCGGAGAGGGTAAAGGACTAAAGGATAAAAGGTAAAAAGCAAACATTTTGTCAGTATCGGGGGATTGCTAAGTGTGTCTTTCCGTGAAAATCTCGAAATCGATGTTCCGCAGCATTACGCAGCTTTCTCTATATTAAGATATGCAATCTCTATCTCGCATTAGGCTACCTGAATAGCGATAGTAATCGTAGATAACACTTGCGCGGTATCTCCTTTCTCATGTGCATCGCTCACACTCTTAACAGATTTCCCGTGCGAACTCTACTCTAGATTGTGGGTTCGTAGGCTTCCGTGGCCGGAGTCAATACATTCTTGGCTATCCGGAGTGAGCCGCGTCTCGGTCACTTGGGCTGACGTTTCGGCCATCTGGCTGTGGCCCTCTTCAGAACAATACTGCTGCAGTATAGCTCTGAAGAAGGCCACAGCAAGATGGCCGAAACGTCAGCACAATTGACCGAGACGCGGGCGGCTCATCCCGGATAGCCAAGAATGCATTGACTCCGGCCGCGGAAGCCTACGAACCCATATGACGAACCTCTACCTCTACGGGGAGTGTATGTTTAAATCCACCAGCAGTATAGCTCTTAAGAGGGCCACAGCAAGATGGCCGAAACATCAGCACAACTGACCGAGACGCGGCTCATCCCGGATAGCCAAGAATGTATTGACTCCGGCCACGGATAGCCAAGAATGTATCTACTCTAGCTTCCTAGCCCTGTTCTACGTAGATCATGGAGGTGCAGAATTGTCCACCACTCGTCCCTAAGGGCGTGGGTGAGGAAAGAAGGGTGGCGTGCGATACGTGGCCCTTTCTACCGGTTTTCTTCGTGCGCTTCCTATATATGAAGGCAAGAAACCGCGGAAACGCTATACCAGATCAGACGGTTTGAAGAATTGAAGTACTCTGTAGAACAAGGAATCCCACATAATTTGTGAAATTGTGTTTTTAGCATTAAATATAACTTCAAATATAATTATTTTAATGGAATTTGTTATTTAAATGAAGCGTGGACTTACATGCCAGTGTACTTTCGTTTTAAAAAATTCAGTGGTCGGTTTCGCAGAAACCTCGGTCGAATTGAAGATTATCCCCCACAGGTTTAAACTGTTTTGCCCCGTAAGTAAATAAAACCCTGAAGTGAATCCAAGCTTCTGTCTTATTGGTTTGTAGCTCTATTAACCAGCGTAAAGTGATGAAGTTTTCTTATGATCACGATAAATCAGTGTGCCCAACTCTAGTGTTGTTATAGTGGCTATGGAGGTTGCGGAAGACGAGAATGCTCGTCCCGTGCATAAAATGTCAAATAAAAGCAAAATATATCCTGAAAACTAGAAAGAAAATGTTGGAAAGACGGCGAGGAATAGTGGCCAAGAGTATATTTCTAAAAGAGGAAAGTTTGTGCCGGCCAAAGTGCGCACTGACATTGTTGCAAAAGAGAATGGTGTGCATTCAAGTCAGTTTCGATTTATGAAAAATATGTTGTGTATTGTGAATTCTATAAATCGGATAATTATAATACTCAAACTGCATATTTATTTGGATTGACTGATTCTTTCTCTTTCAAGAGAGAGTATTTAAAAGAGAGAACCAATGTTGGTGAAGCAAGAACAATTGTTGTAACCAAAACAAAAAGTAATAAGATATGGATACTTATTTCTCATGACTTGCTGGAAGTTGCTTTAACATACGTATAAAAAAGTATTCCAGAAATATTTTACTAACCTACGGCTTCTGAGTTATTTTATGAAAGTTCTAGTTAAACCCTCAATATCTCAGAACTAGATGAATGTGGGATTGCCCCTTGTTTTACTGAACCCCGTCACTTCTCATCCGTCGACCGACTTGTCTGCTCAGGTGCCTCCTCCGTCTCGATCCGAGGACGAACCATCAGTTTCTGCCCCGCTACACAGGGACCGCCTGCACAGGGAAATCACTGTACGTACAGCGATTTCCCTGTGTCATTAGAGAGCTTTAGCGCCAGGCGTAAGGAGATATCCTTAAACTCTATTAATCACGTTACTATCGCCTTTATACGGTCGTAATGAACAACTTTCAGAAGAGTTTTAGCAATTGCAACATTGCGTTATGCATTATAACAAAGGAAGCATTTCAAGCGTTGAACAGGGAAATTGCATAATGTATCAAAGAGTGTAGGCTAGTGGTGAGACATTTAAAACACGTTACGAGTCAACAGAACAACAAATATACATTGTGCATGGAGTTTTAGACATTGTGGCCTTCCGTGATGAGTATGCAGTCTGCTTTTCTTGGAAATATAGGAAATACCTTAAAATCAGCGTTCGTTATGAGCGTAAGACATAACCTATCGCGAAGATATGATTTGAACTCCGTTTTCGAGAATTTCTTTCCTGTCAACTCTCCAACATATCCCGTTAATTCTTGCCAGCATTGTGGAGTTGGTAAGAAATAATTGTAACTGCCCCACATACGAGAATTGGTTTACCATAGTTGGAAAAATTCACCTTTTCCTGTTTTAAGGCGGCCATTTTGCCGCTTGTAAGGTGACCGTAGAGGCGCTTACAGGCGTGCACTATTTACGAAGGTATAAGGTCGTACCTAAGGTCTAAGGTAAGAAGTTATGACTTCAAAGTCCATCACGTGACTGTGAGTGCATATAGTGTAGTAACGCCGCTACCTTACGCGTGGCGCTAAAACTCCCTATTGTGGCGTCATACGGGTGTATTCGAACTCAGACGAGAGTGGTTTGTAAAACAGTAGATTTATTAACAATCTAGACCGTAGTCTCAATTTAACAACTACCCTGCTCACAATAAACTAAATAAATAGACCCACAACAAGGAGAGAGAATTTAAGAACGGCTACCACACCGCAACATACCACCGATGTTCCCTGTATGAAGCCGCTCTACTTTGAGACCATCTACGCGTCTCGCAAGTCACGACAATGAATTGCCGGCCCCTCGCCCTAGTGCACCTACACGCACAGACGCGCTTCACCTGTCGCCGACGCCGCTAGCACAAGAAGACTGGGGCATTGTTCTCCTGGCCTTATATAAGCCCTTTTGGCTCTACCCCCATTGCCTCCTCCCCAAAGCCGCTCTGGGCCCGCTACGTCCCCGGAAAGTCCCAGTGCGTCATCACTCCGCCCTTTGTTTAACATCCGGCGATGCTTCGCCGATTTCCACGTGGTTGTCTGTTTTGAGCGTGGCACGACGCTACACTATTATGGACCGCAAACCGGCGTGCAGGTCGTTGGTCGTGAAACAACGCCACCTCCCGTGTTACAACTTTCATTACACTCGCGGGAACAATAGCTAAATTAGTTGACGCGTCCGAAAACACTAAATACTCACTCGCCCTCGACGTTGTTGCAGAATTATAAGAAAACCATATTACTTTCTTGTATTTACTTCGTAAGAAGAGAAAGTACAATACTCGTACTCCAGAAAACGGCGAATTTTCGCCAGAAAACTTTAATTGCCATTTAATTTTATTCGTTGAACTCTCTGAATTTTCGAAAATTGCAAATTTACAAATAATGTAGGAAAGTATGTGCTGTCGTAGTTCGACACTTCTTCCAGATGCCTGGGTGCTTCCCCTTCCGAATTTGTGTCGCTTAGGAATGTCAACCTCCATCTCACCCATTCAGATACGTCACTACGTGTTACCGTATAATTTCCACACAGCACGATCTCATACTCATCCTGTCTCTCCATTTACCAGCCGTCATAGACCCGAGACTTTGCTTCCACGTCTCCTTCCAAGAGAACTGCGACACGCCACTTGGATTTATACATCTGTTTTTTTAAGCAGTCACGCAAGAAATGATTGTGAGAACACCGTTGAACTAATTAAAAGATGTATACGAAAACCATGTGTTAAGTAGCATTGCGTGACGAAAACTCGCTTTTAACAGGTTTATGTGTAATTCAGCGCGAGAATACCGACAATTGCGGATATGAGAGATGGTTACTGGTTAATGTTCAAGGCTAACTACCACAGTCGTCTGGGTCAGCTGGGTAATTTAGTGGTCAAAGCTGGATTTCAATCATGGATTCAGAGAGTGTAGGAACAAAGTAAATAATCATGTCACATCGACGTTCTTCAAAAGCCATAAGTAGTAGGACTTAAGTATCTCAGCAATAAGTCTTAATAACCCCAAATTCTCAGAACGTCAGTTCATATAATCCTAGTTATATAAAAGGTTCTAACATGTACATATGTTCTCCATTAAAATGTGTAATCAGGAAATCAACTGATGTCACTGCTGTGCTTCTGACCGGGAAGTCCTGGGTTCGAGTCACGACGGTTTCGCCGAACAATACCAGGCGAATGCCGGAGCAGTACCTTAACAACGGGCCACGGACCGCTCGCGATTTCGTTTTCCTCTTCCTTATCCTATCTTCCCCCCTTAATTACAAAGATCCACATGCGCTACACTATCGTTCTTCTCTGAAGACCAGTCGGCAGCTTAGAGGTTGTTCCGGCTGGGGCGGTTTCCCGCTTTTAGAAGATACCTGGTTGGGGAAAGTCCCCACAAGCCCAAATAGGACGCAGATTACCACATCTTGTGATGTAAACATGCACTACACGTACGGGACTAATGTTTTTGGCGGTTGACGCGCCCGGATTCACTAATCAATTAATCAAAATGTGTAATATTTAAATTCTGTTTACATTACGGATTTTTTAAAGTGCCCACTAGCATGTCATCAACCTAAAAATCATAATCAGTCATATCTTGTGAGAATAAATCTCGCCAACGTTTTTATCTGTGCTATCATCTTGTCATCTTACTTGCCTCTCGGTGTCACTCGCCTTTGTCATACTACTACTTTTGTAGCCGTTATCCTCTTACGTAAGCTCGCCACGTATTTCCGCCTGGTAGACTAGCTATTCAAGATTTGAAAAATCGAAAACTAATTAAATTCATACGAGAAATAAAAACTTGGGAAATTATATTTAAAATAGAAATCGTGCCTAAGGACCGTGTCAGAGAAAGAGATGCTTCAACGAACTTTCAGAGAACTTAATCTTCTCTTTAAATGCTTGTACATCAATCCTACTTTGAACTACTGGTGCTAACATAGCACGGACTTTCTCCTCCATATTTTCACTCAAAATTACGCGAAAAGTCCTCTAATTTTCAAAAAATTGTACATGACCTTATTTCAAAATCTATCTTTAAGGAACAGTTTTTGTCTAGGGCAAACATCTGTATCTTTAATATTTTAGTTGTAGGGAAACGCCGAAAAAATATTGAACTCTTGCAATTTTTGAAAAATCACGATTTTTAACGAATATGAGGCCTGCACCATTCTCTGAAACGACCTTCGCACGATTCAACAATAAAAGTTTATAAAAAACGATGGAGCCATTATTTTTAAATTTGGAAAATGTCCCAAGTGCTTCATGTAAATTACTTCAAAATTTCGGTTTCAAATTCAAGGAGCCGCGGCATTAACTTATCCATATCTTAATATTCAGAAATATGAGTTCAAAATTTTCTTACCATCGTAATGTGGGAATGATTATGTAAAAAGTACTTAGTTTATAGATATGGGAACGAGATTCCAAGAAGCTCGTTTTCAATTAATATTTCTTCTGAATACACATATCGCGAACACTCGCAAATAATTTCAAACAACTCTCACCCCTCTCTCTCACTTTTCTCTCTTTCTCTTTTTTCTCTCTTTCTTCACTCTTTTCTCTCCCTTTTCTATCTCCCTTTTCTCTCTCTATTCTATCTCTCTTTCTCTCTCTCTTTCTCTCTTTTCTCTTTTTATCTTTCTGTCCCTTTTCTATTTCTCTCTCCCTTTCCCCCTCTCTCCCTCATTTATATACAAGTATATAAACAAACACACACGCAGACGTCAAATTCCGTTTGTCCTCACAAGTGTAGTTGCCTCTTTAAGAAGAATTATTGGAAACTAAAATGTGTTGATAATAGTTGGAGGAAAGTAAATTGACGGCGTTGGCGTAAATTGACGGCGTAAATTTTGGCGTAAAACATATTTGTACAACTACAAATTGGTACAGGTATTAAATGTATCTTAGTTTTTAAGTTTGTAATAATTTAATGCCGAGGTTTTGTAAGAACAATTTACTTCTTCGAAAACTTGGGACTTTTGTGAATCTTGGTGAGCATTCATTGCATTTTCCCATAACGTCAACTTCTTCCATAAACATTTTTTTCTGTTATTTCGAGGAACTACGAATGTTTTATGTTTCCTGGGTGCCTTTCCAAGATATGTGGCATCCTGCATGCTAAGCATTCACTATTACGTCAAGAGTCGTAAAGCTAAGTTTGCTCTCGACGGGTAAATAGAAGTATTTCCTAGAAGGAAAATATACAAGCTCGTATGACCGAAGAATCTTTCGAAAAACGAGTAAACGCACTTCTTACTTCAATGGTACCTACTATCACTTCTTAATTTATTTCGTTGTGTAATGATTCATAAATAAAAAAAATATACGGTTTGCTTCCAGCATGTTATGATTCTCATTTCCTGCTTTCCTGTTTACAGTAATTACAATTTTTAGATAGTTATCAAGTAATTAAATTTTCGAATTCCTATTATTATGTAGAATGATTGAGAGCTATTAGCATGTGTTCTTGTGAAGTTTCAGCATAAGTGTAAAAATTTCCCACTTTTTCGATCCTGTCTGGTTGTAAATAATTTATATTTTTAAATTAATTAGTTTATATTTTTAAATAAACTAAATGTATAGCTATCATTTTCGAACAGAATGTCTGTCTTTCAAAGTTGTGAATAACTTCAAGGCCACTTGTACGACGTAGGTGAAAAGTCATGACTATATTCTGCTTCGACCACACAGAATACATGTGTTAATGGCTCCTTCGCATCTCCAAGGTGTCTCTCTTACGTTGTGTGTAAACTTTAACCATGTTAACTGTTCGTCACAATGCGGGCTATTTGTAAGCCGCGCACTAGACGAGTCTGACATACGAGGTCTAAATTCAGTGTTGCGAAGTAGTATGTGATAAAATCGAGAGGAAATGTAATTTCCTGTTACTTCACGTGCACTCCTGTTTCTCATTCGGGTCGCGAATGTGTTTCCAGAGCTGAGTGTACGATGGGGAAGGTAGACAGGAAATAATACCATTTGACGCATGTCAGTCCTAATTATGTCATACATTCGTCAATTTGTAATACAAGTACCATCGCCCATGCAGAGAGTAAATTATGTCTGTTATTCAATAATAATAATAATAATAATAATAATAATAATAATCTATATTGTTAATTTCAATTGCGCGAAGAAATTGGCAAAAAACTATGCTGCCTCCAGCCAAGTGAAAGGTGCCTATGTTTTTGTTAGATACTCAGGAGCTCGGGAGAAAAGAAAGAAAAGAGAAATGGAAAGAAAGAAAGAAACCGAAACAGTTTCGATTGTGTCTACCACCTACTCTACTTCGGGTACCGAAGAATTCTCATGCCTACGAAGCAGCTGACGTCATGTGCGTAAAGGCTCCAAAGAAGAAGCCGACCACCAAAATTTACTATTCCGGTGTTGCGTTTCGGAACAGCGACTTTTTTAATATATTTGGTATGTGATATACTTTTTGATATTCTTGGTAACTTTTGTTATACTACGTTATTGCAGTATTCGTGAAGACTTTTAGGTATAATTTTTAATTTATTGCAGTGTTATACGAGAATATTTAATTTGTTCTTGATCATTGTGCGTGCTATGTTTTGGAAAACCATTTTCTGTGGTTTTGTTCAGCAGGATTTTAGCTGCTGCAAGCCCCTTGTAATATATAAATACCATATTTGTTGATTGTTTTCATTGTTCAAGAATACACCTTACTAACAAGTATTGAACAATGAGTTCCCCAAGAAAATGTCTTTCCGAGGTTCCTGTCGGTGACGTATACTTTCGTTGCATAAGAATTTCCAACAACAACAAAATAATTACAATTTATATTCCTTTTACTTTTCCACTCTCCTCGATTGACGTTCGTCTTAATTTTCTTGTGTTCCCTTGTGTGAAGTGTCAGTTACATAGTGTAGTATCCATCATCTGGCATTATTAATCCAAGTTAAATTACTCGCCTATTGACATGGCAATGATCAGAATGATAATAAAGGTGATTAATAGCCGTTTTGAATTCTCATCTTTTGAGTGTATGTCACTGGGTAAAAGAATGAAGATAAAGGTATGTTTGAAAGAGTCGATACATTCCGAGAAAATTTGTCGTGAAACTTTTTCCACCAATTTCCTGATATATTCATTGGAATTCGTAGAGTGGCCCAAGATGTGGCTGGCTAGTTGATCCATCGACCATGCCTTAAACATGAATATGCTAACGTTAAAACCAAAATAAATTGAGGCTCGGCGGAGACTCCAATTTACGTCAGAGGCTTCTCGGGTTAAACCGGGGCGCGCGCAATCTTTCTTTCCTCTTCCTTGCCCTCTCAACTCTCCCTACATACTCACAGAAACACGCATAGTCACAGTCACACTCACATAGAAACTCATACAGCAACCCGCGCGCACGCACGCACACACACACACATACACACATACACTCACACATACACGCACACACTCACATGTGCTGCGATGCCTGTCGGGAGACAAGTGGGGAGCATAGAGGTTGTCCCGGCTGGAGAGAACCCCTCTGGCGGGGATACCTGGAGGCGGGAAACTTCACAAGCCTACGTGAAGGCCGCCACGAATCTTATCATCCAACCGGGGGGGGGGGGGGGGGCAACGACACCTCCCGGAATATAACATTACATTTGACAGGACTAATGGCCATAGTCGTCACGCTCGGAAACACTAAATAAATCAACAAATGTATCACGCTCGACTAAAGAAAAACGTCGGATGACTGGTGAGTAAAGACAGGGGCGAATCCAGGTACAAATTTTGTGGGGGGGGGAGGAATTGAAAATGATTTTGTGGGGGGGGGGTCGAATGTGTCATTACAGATTTTGTAAAATGTGGCAGGCTGCACTCAGCTCGCGCGGCGAAACGATTAGTTTTAATGATTATCCGCTAATAGTTTTGCTTGAAAGTTTCGTGAAAAGTTAAAATTAATAGTTAGGAGATAATTTTAAGAGGGAGGGGAATTTCCCTTATTTCGCTCCCCGTGGATCCGCGCCTGGTAAAGTGCTACGTTTAATTTTTCTTCAATGACCGCGCATCTTTGGAAGTCCTGAGTGTCAGTTGCAGTTCGCGCCGCCAATCGATGGCTGGGCGCGCGTCGGCGGCTTCGCGAAGCCGCCTCCGAAGGCCGCCCGGGTGGCGCGGCTGCGCGGGATTCCCTGCCTGCGCGCCTCGGCGTTGCCGCGTCGCCCACGCCGCACGCGCCGACCTCCGCACGAGGCAGAACGCAGGGATTTAGCATTGTTCTGAACGCGTTGACTGATTATTTTGTGTGTCCGGGAGCGACATTTCATTGATTGATTGATTGTTATAGTGATTCCGTCAACTAACAGAATCATTAGTTCCGTAAATGTAGTGCATGTTTTTGCTCGGGTGGTGGTGGTGGTGGTCGTGGTGGTGGTGGTGGTGATCTTTCCCTCGTTGTATGGCGAGATCCGCCGCTAGGGTGTACCGTCGGCTAGCGAGGTTTTCCCCAACCAGGTATCTCCCACCAGCGGGGCACTGTCCCAGCCGGGACAAGCTCTAAACTCCGGGAGCAACAACTCCTATGGCCGTTGGTCACGTCCACGTCAGTGTAATACATGTAATATCCCGGGAGGGGGCTGTTTCTGCCCGGAGGAATGAGAGATTCGGTGCCAGCCTAGTAGGCTTGCCGTGTGTTTCTTTCCAGGTATCTCCACTAGAGCCCACCGCTCCTGTCACTAAATGATCTGTGCTTCTGATTAGTCTCCCGGAGTGATGTATGGTGCACATAAGTGTAACTGTGGGGACACGGATAAGGAAGGAAAGATCGCGCGCGGTATGCAGTCCGTTTTTTAGAGTACCGGCAATCATCTGATATTTGTGGAAGAAACCAGAGGAAACTGCCGAACATTGCAACCAGCCGCTGGAATTCTTCTCCAAACAGCGGCTGAAGGCGATCTAGCTAGTGTCAAAAACCTCTGGTACTCGAACCTCAGTCCCCTGATCAAAAGCACTGCAGTGGCAGCGGTTGTTCCTCTGAGTCACTTCAGCACGGTCTTTAATTATTAAAAGGACTGTTGAGGCGAGCGAGACAGGTTTTCTTTCAAGGTCTCTCATTGAAGCGCTGGAGAGTACTTACGACTAAGATTCTGCTCCTTGAAAACGTAAATAGTAAGTGGACCGGTGAACATTTCACACTTTATAAATCACTGTATTAAAAATTAAAATAGCTTCGTATTGGAACGACTGTAATAACTCTTACTACAAAGTGGAGGTTTATCCCCCCAAAAAATTAATGATGATGATATAAGCCCATTGAATCCCTTGATGGGTATGGGTCTCCTGTCAGAACACAAAGGTGGTTCGGCCTAACTCTTTAGGTGAAGCAGTCCTTAAGAGATTATATGTAATAGATAGTCTAAAACGACTCATTTTATGGACTGCGGCCTCAGCTGTCCCCTTATGACCACCCAAACTGGTTTGAAACGTCTAGGTCGTGTCGTTTCCAAGTGGAAGCACAATTGAAGCGTGTGTTGCGGGGAAACGCGTGCTGCTGGTTGCGTGTGCGCCTACTATTTCATTTACATAATTTGCGATTATGTATTAAATTTTGTTGACAGAGGACTAGGTGGCAATTTCCTGCCGTACATTTACGTGGTTTTGGGTTGATGGTCCCCTTTTAAATGGCAGAAAACCACAATTTTTTCTTAGCGAATTATATAGAGAGGGAAATTCATTCACGTGGGCTCATTTTAGGCCCAGGTTGATTGATCAGCTCTACACTCTCACGTGCTCGCTCTTGTGATTGGGTTTTTTCGACACTAGCTAGATAGGTAAGTCAAGTGTTTTCGCTGTATGGAGGAGAATTCTAGCGGCCGGCTGCTCTGGTCGGTAGTTTTTCGTGGTTTCTCCGATCCATACCAGGCGAATGCCGGAGCAGAACCCTAATAAACGGGACACGGACCGCGCGCGATCTTTCCTTCCCATTCCGTGTCTTATCTCATCCCTTACTTACACACACTTACATGCACTACACTACCACACATGCGGCGAGACCTATCGGGAGCTTAAAGCTTGTTTCGGCTAAGGCGGTGCTCCGCTGGTGGGATATACCTGGTTTGGAGAAAACCCGCTAGCCGGATCTTACCATACAGCGGGGGAGGATCACCACCACAACCATCTCCCGGGCAAAAAATCATATTTTACACTTACGCGACTAATGACCTTAGCTGTTGAAGCGTCCGGAATTATCAATCAATCAATCAACCTTGTGATTGCGATGAAATCGGTCACGACAGCGCATATCGTTCCAAGTTCGCGATTGAAGTGTCGCAATCCGGAAGGTCTGAGATCATGCACGATAGATACGTACAGCTTATCATCGTATGCAACTCTAGTTCCGATGCAATGCGCCTCGAAGCCGTCCTCCGCTTGGCAATCTGTATGTGATGGCCGATCGGTCGTGTTCACGTTTTCCTCCAATCAGCCCCAAGCTGATACCAGTGTAGTTTCTAAAACAACAGATAATTGACCGCTCGATCTTTCCCAATCCTGTCTCTTCTCCCATCCTTAGAGCCGATTGATCGGCCTTGATTTATTTAGCAAATCTCCGACAGGCGTCCCATAGCCTATTTACCACTTACCCACTCACCATAAACCCATTCATCTCTAACCTATTTACCACCAACCTATTTACCACTAAACCATTCACTATAAATCTATTCACCACTAACCCGACTGACAGAACAATCACCATTCAGAACAATCACCATACTCGATATTTCTGAATACCGATCCCAGCGTCACAACTACTAACAATAAATTTACTCAAAATTCTTCCGTGACGAATCAAAGAAAATGAATGCATCTCCATCAGACTCAAACCCATGTTCCAGTGGTTTAACTGACAGCGAGCTAACCGTTCACACAGCGAAGAAAACATTGTGAAACAAGTAATTTGCATTGTGAAGTTGAGTAATTCGCTGTTTTCGAGAAGTGTTCCATTATTGATGAAGTCCAACGCTGTTATTTGTTACTAGTGATGTTTGAGAAATAATGTATGAGTGCGATAGTGTTGCTTAGTACCGTGCGTGTAACTCAGCAAATAAGATACTATTTCAGGAGGTCTTTTGTCCCTTATTCTTCTCTCTATCCTGTACACTCGTATAACTCCGGAAAACGCATTTATTAAATGTGTGTTATCAACGTCCTCCATACCTTTCGTATCTGAGACCTTGTGGTTCACCTAGTAGTACTGTATGGACCAAAAGTTACATTAGGTCATGTATTAGATGAGCTTGTAAAATTTTTTTAAAAAAAATCTGGTAGCTGCACCAATTGACAGAATATTTCGAGCATTAGATTAATATTCCGATCCCTTTTTGTCACCCTAGTAGCCAAAAAAACATTTCTGCATGACTCATTTGCAAAATGAAGAGATGGGAGTGAAATATTCTTTGAAATAATTTTTGTAACCTTTTGTTGCTCATTAACGAAGCCATGATCATTTCAAACGGATTCCTTGGCGATCCTCCAACACTGGTATCGTGTACTGCAATGTTTTACCTCAGCATCGAATGAGTTTTTCGTACTACTACTTAATTTTGACTTCCATATTCGTCGTGAGGAACTGCGAACACTTACTGTAGGCATCTGTCAAAGGATTTGATTTTACCGTTCAAGGGTTTAGCCAAGGGTAAAGATCAGGGATGAAGTTAAGCGACGCAACCTTCAACGCGCCGTCTCTTGGACGTCAGAGAGCATACACGTGACTGATTGGAGAAGACTACGACTTCACTTGAGGGTCATTTATAAGCCGGTCGTGTCTCATCCACTGTGGTTTCGATTCTATTCGAATACCCATGCTCAACGATTAGAATCGAACGCACATTCTGAATTTGAACAGCCTATAAGCTAAGCGTTCACCCACTGACGCGCGCATACTCAGAAAAGAATTCGGCATTGCACGTAATCGAGCTTGTTGGCGGGATCGTTTAACTGGTAACTTATCTCGCGAAGTTCCGTATGTTTCTGACGGAACACAGGCAGTATTCAACAGACACGTTTTAAGTTTTCTGAAGTCACGTCACAGGCACCAAAGCTGTCGCCGACACTGTCATCTCCTTCGTCGCCTTCGCCGCCACCCCGCCGCCTCCGTCATCGCCTTTGGCGCCGCTACCTCTGGCGCCCCACCCTAGCCACCGCCCCGTCCCCGCCGCTCCATCCACGCCGCCCCGTCCCCGTCTCCCCCGTCACCGCCACCCCGCCCCCACCATTCCGCCTCCCCGCCCCACCTCCTCTACCCGCCTTTCCGCCTCCGTATTCCCGCTCCCACCGCCTCACCCCCGCCTCTCCTCCTCTCCTCCCCACCCCACACTTCCCCGTCCCTGCTGTCCACCAACCCCCGCATCCCTCGGCCCCGCCCCCCTTCCCCGCTTTCCCACCATGCCGCCCCAGCTCTCCGCCCCCGCCCCCGCAGCCTCCTTCGCCGCCACCACCGCCACCTCCGCCGCTGCTGCCAGCACCCCACCGCCACCGTCACCGCCGCGGCGGCGTTGCTGCGAGCGCCAAGTCACTGTGGTAAACACGCCGCGAGCGGCGGCGGCGGCGGCGGCGGTGGCGGCACCCGACGCGGCGCGGCGCGGCGCGGCCACTCGTCGGCGTCAGTGCCGGCAGGGAAGGCGCGTGCGGCACGCGCGGGGCGCACGCCAAGGACCCGTTCGTTCGCAGCGCGAAACACGCGTGCGGAAGCTGCTGTTGCAGTGGCGACGGCAGACACGTTTTTGCTTGTTTCGACCTCCGATTCGGTCGAGAGTGACGAGTGTGTGTAGTGTGTGGGGTTCTCCGGAAAGTGAGTGGGTTAGTGAAACAGTGGTTCTGGATATGTGGAGTGCCATTTGGTCGTGTGACGTAACTCCCTGTTTATTCACGCGTTAAGGTAACTCAGATGACAACTATTTGTTAATACGTTCACTGACCAGATATACAATATATGGAGATCCTCAGAAGCTCGGTCAATAAACTACAATAATAATGCCGGTACATGCCTAAAATAACAAATCGTTTTGTAAGACTTCGAATGTGTCATGTTCTTTAGTACGAGTTCACTCAATATTGAAATCGGAAGACACATGCCCTATTTACAAAAATATGATAAAGGATCGTTTATGATGCCAGCTCTTAGTAAAATACTTCATGTGTATCTCATATGATTCCTTGGACAGTGAACGTATTAATTCACTGTGTAGATCCTAAACTTAGCTATTTAAATAGTGGCTGTTATTAGAACGAACTATTCGGTCTTATTGTCACTTTTTCCACATTCATGTCCTAAGTGATTTACTTCTCTAATCTACTTTGTTTTAAATTATTGTTTAATGTATACCACGGTCATAGCAATATGATAAACATACTACATTGTACGTGGAATTAGTAAATGGAAAATCACCCTCCTTTGTTATTTACTTTTCCCCTCCTTTCAGTCATGAAGTTATCTTTGAAAGAATTTTTAATTACCAATTCAGCCGAATTCTGTCCGATTAAATATTGTGTGAAACAAATGAGCTTTAAAAAAATATATGTTAAACAAAAATTTAAATAATTGTTTAATAATTAAAATATATCTTTAGACGGCCCTTACTAAAAACTTACTTTTAGGATTTATGGAACGTCCCAAAACTTCCATTTCTAACACTAGTGCTAAAAGTGAGACGATGTTCAGGCAAACTTTCATGGTATCGCATCAGCGTCTACTGTCCTTAATGTAACATTTGTGTGCTTAAATTAAAATGAAACGAATGTCTAAAATTGTATTTAAAAAATAGTGTATGACACATGTAGTAAAAGTAATTTTATTTTGATCGTAGGATTGCGACAGTCGACCTCCGGTCGCAATCTTTCGTACTCGCAAAATAAAATACCACTTTTACCTCTCTTATCATAAATAGCAATTTCCATCGGGATGATTATGATAATAAAATTTAAAACAATTAAAATTTCAAATGATTTCAATCATGATGTATATAATAAAATGGATGAATTATGCGAAATGTTGGCTACACCATGAGTAAATGTTTTAAAGTCAACATATCATTGTTGATTTATAGTAATATCCACGCACGTTTTCGTGAGGCTCTCATTTTGCTAGATGGAAGAGAAGTGGAGGTTTAGTTATTTTGGTGGCAATAACATTATTTTAAATATAAAGCAGGTTTTCGAAGGATAATAGTTTTGTTACACTAGAGCGAACATTTATAGACATCAGATATTTGTTCTTTGCAATATTCAACTGCTATATTTCTCAAAGAGTATATATTGCTTAATTCAACTAATATTCTTAAAGGAAAGGGAGTCTGAATCCCGGAGCTCAAGAGAACGTGCGCATATAATACAGAATTTGTGAATACTAGAAATCATACCACCCGCCATGTGGAAAAATAAGTCGTGTCGACAGTGGTTTTGGTATCGATTTTCAACCCGTTCTTGAAGCACTAGATATGAAAAATTAATGTTCTGATGCATCCCTTAATGTGAATCACACTACCAAATTCTACATTGTAAACAAAACGATAATCTCTTTTGTTCCTTCTAGACATGTACTTAATTAATCCAACGAAACCCATCGTACTCACTGTACGATGCGTGGAACAAGTTCGGCGCATCCCTTTGATAAAGGCGCGCCTAGTGGTCGAATCGCAAACTTTGAAGGAAGCAAATGGTGCGCGTGCGCAGTGCTCACCACAGGCCGCCTATATAGATTTTTGCATTCTCTTTGAGAAGCAATGAAAAGGTAGCAGTACCAGCTGCGAAACGCATTGCGCTTATGCTTCAGTGTTACCTCGTGGTGTGCGATGTGCTGCGTGACCCGCCCGTATTCGTTTGTCACGTGGAACCTGCCAAATAGTATTATTTGAATTGTGCAGTTCACAAAGACGTAATGAATGTCTAGTTAATGCTATTTGCTGGGTGTTAATATGATTGAAATAATAGTTACCGAAGAAGGAATACCCCTGATATTTAACGCAGAAGATTGGCTGAAATTGAGAGAAGAACATAGAATAGTGGGAAGTTTGGTAGGTTGTTTAGCCCAGACACCTTATCAAGATCATTTTAAAGGCCTTCCTTTGGCCTTGCTTCCTGAAGAAGCGACATTACTTCGTGAAAATAATGTTGCCCGACTGATAAATCATGCGTCTCTATTGAAATCTCCAAGTAGTGATGTAAAAGCAGAATATGATAAATATTGTGAGAAAATTTGTGACGAGCAAATTGAGTGTTTAATGGAAGAAAGAAAACGACAGATAACTGGAAATTTAGATAATATTGTGGCTGGCAAGCAAAGAAAATTAATGGGGTTGAAAACAAAAAAGAAGAAAGGAAAAAGTAAGGGAAAATGTGACGAGCAAATTTCCACTCCTACGGAAACAACTGTAACAATTGATAGAAATAAAGTGCTTGAAGAAGAATTAAGTAAAGTTAAACCTCCTCCTAAAAGCGCTATTTGTGTTCAAATATTTACTGCACATCCTTGGTTGAAAAGTGAGGAATTATCTGATGTGAAATGGAATTTCCCATCATCTCCTACTGAGCTACTACGTTATAATGTATTCAGACACTTTTGGCAGAAAGGTTATTTTCTCACAAGTGGAATGAAATATGGTGGAGATTTTTTAGTATATCCCGGAGATCCTTTTCAATTTCATGCATACTTTGTGGTCATCTGCATTGACAAAAATGCTCCGTTACGTCCTGTAGACTTAGCAGCATTGGGTAGACTTGGAACAGCAGCTCGGAAGTCTATTGTCCTTGCATATGAAGGGAATAACAAAGAAATAAATTATCAGACTTTGAAGTGGAGTCCCATAAAGTAATCAATTAACAGTAATATGTATTTTTAAGTTTGAGGATTTTAATAATTTATTTTGATTCTTGTTTAAGTTGGTATTTATTTCCTGGTTCAATATGGAAATTAAAAATGTTAAGTGCGTAATACAATTAACTTAGAATTGCTTTCATTTTTACAGGGATCTTTGATTACATCTGCTATTAGTTATATTCCCTCGAATTAAGCAAGATGTCAAGTGATCTGAGTGGTTATTTAGATGTAAAAGTGCCAGCTAAAGTTCGGAAGAGAGGATTCACTCCATGGAAGGTGAGACATATACTTCTTTTTGCATTAATATTATTTCCTTGTGATATTTTGTTTGGAATACATTTTGTATCTCAAGTTTATAATATTTTGAAATATTGTATTATTTTATGTAAGATATGCGGGTAATTTGTTGTGGTGCTCGAGGGTATATTGAATGTTGCATTTTTTCAGTTGATTCTCAGAAATAATATTGCTTTTGTTTCCTGTGTTTAGGCATGGAAGAAACAGTGGTGTGTAGTTCTTCCATCTGAAAACTCAGGGGTATGCATTCAAATAGGAAGTAACTCATCAAATACTATTCAGATTTCATCTGATTCTACCTTCTGTCACTCCAGCTCTCGGTGAGACTTGCTAAGCAATTTTCATTACAGTTAAATATCTCATAAAATCGCTCATGTTCTTACTATGTGATATTCTGCAGATCACGTCAGTTTGCTTTTGGTGTCTATACCAATGTTGGGCAGACCCGTAGGCCTCTTATTTTTCTTGCCGGAAACTCTGAAACAGAGACTCAAAAATGGATGGCTCATATACGCAATTTACTTCATCCTAAACAGCCTTTTGGTAAGTGTTTGAGATTCTAAATGATCTGAGCAAATTATTTTCATGTCTGAATTAGAAGGGGAATAAGGTTTTGCACTGGCAATTAAACAAACTTAAAGGTTGCGTAGCTTTTTATATGTATGTTTTAAGTTAGGCATATTGCTCACCATCCCTCCTCATCGAAAGGTTCCTTTCATAATTCCCTAAAAACCCCTCATCCCGTCCACCATGGATTTCCCCTCTTTTGGAGCAGCGGGAATTGCCAGTTTAAATGACTTCTTTCTGTTGTACCGTATACTAGACTTCAGCCAAATTTTCAAATCAAATTGTGTGGAAAACTCAAGATTTTTCCCTTATTGCTTATCAAAGTCAATTTTAAAAGTTGTTTTAAAATTACATGTACCTACTAATATTCCTTATTGCAAAGAAATTAACGCATTTCTTAGTAAAATTTGTATGTGATTAGAAAGCGGAAAAGAATTTTGCTGATATGCTTCCTCTGAAAGTATTTTAAGAAATTGTAAGAGACAAATAGTTCTGTATTATGTAAGTCTACATTTAATAATTGTGAAATTTTAATGCCTGTAATACAGAATAAGTGTGTTTGTAGAAAATGCAACTTACTCAGTGCTTTATTTTCTTTTACAGATATATATGCCCAGCATGGTAAGTTGAATTTTGAAGCTCAAATATTTAGGATGCTAAAAATGCCAACTTCTTAATTTTTAATTAAATACTTGTATTATCTCTTGATATTTCAGGAGAAGGCACGTTTTCAGTGTCCTTGATTGATAATACTCTCACGCAGTCAGCTGGACTGAGTGGTTTTTATGGTGTAATGACAGTAGGAGCATGTCATATAAGTTTGAGTAGAAACGGCTCAGAGGAAGCAGTAGCCTCTTGGGACTGGTCTCAGTTTCATCAGTTTCATTTGGCAGCCACTGGCAAACCAGAAGATGAAAACAAGATATGTGTGATACATACCAGCAGGTATGGTAGGGTCAGAAACCCAAAATTACTTTTGTTGCAGCATTTGTGCTTGATTAATTCAATGCTAAGAAAAGGGTTTAAGTCATAAAAGTGAGTTTCAAGAAAGATGAAAATAAAATTTTGTATGGTTAATGTAAAGCAGAGAATATTTGAAAAATAATAATTCTCTCCTTTTTGATTGTAGACTTTAAATGTACATTATAGATTTTGTCATGTGTAACTCCCTGAACAACAAAATTTCACTTTCACAAAAAGTTACATAACTCCCTTTACCTAAATATCATCAAATTTTCCAGAGTAAAATATCTCAATTTCTAGTGAAATTTCTATAAAAATAATGTACATGATTATTATTTTTTGTGCATTTCTTTTCAGTGAATTTCCAGCTGGCCCTGGTCAAATGTACATATTTTGTTTACAAGCACCTCAGCTTTTGGATTGCCTATTACGTAGGGGACAGATTAAACAACTCCTTCCGCAACCAGTCTCTCTACAAAACTCGCGTCGCTTGAGTCGCAGTGAAAGTGATCTAAGATGCTATTGCAGTGTTGCTGAAGCGACAGTAGGAAGTCCTAGCAAGTTCTTGCGTCATCCTGCATTGATTCGATCACATAGTGGATCTCGTGATTCAGGAGTTAGGGTATCCACAGCCTCGGATGACTCAGGCCATGATATTCAAGGCAAAGTAAGTAATATTTTGTGCAAATTTGTAAGAATCAACTGTAAAGAGATTACAAGTGCATTACAATTTTTATTTCTCTCTTCTTCCAAGGATAAAATTTGATTCTTTTTTTATTTATTATAAATTTAATCGACTATTTTTTAAATTCTGATTTTTTTGAATTAATGTAATTAGTATTAATAGTACTGCTGTGTAAGTGAAAATCATTGATAAACAATGGAAGTTTCTTGTAATAAAGCAGTAGATTTCAAGAAAATGTATTTTTGGTATGGGATTTTCTGGACCAATAAGTAGATTGTATCTTTTTCAATTCATTACTGGAATTCATGATTTTTTTAAATATTGATTTACAGGAAGATTTTGAGTACATGAATCAAGTTTAGAAGATACATGTACAATGTACAATATTACATGTACAATATTTTCAAATCTTTAAATGTTGTTTATTGTATTGTATTGTCTATCATGTAACACAGTACTTTAATGAGATCCTGCAGAATATTTATTATTGATATACAGTGATAACTATTAGTTTTGTTACCACCTGCTGATATTACAATGATGATAAATGAACTCATTACTAACTTGTAATGAATAAAATTAAGTCATTATGAGCATTTGAGTCCTTTTTGCTGGGAGATGAGAAAGACTATTTTTCTCTTTTTAAAAGAAGGCATGTACTGCCTGTTTCCACTCTAAAAGACTTCTGTATAAAAATAAATTATACCATTTATATAGATTAGGATATCTGATGAAATCAAACTTTTACTTCCTTAAATTTTTTGACATGTGAAAGAGGATTTTAAAACACTTTCATGATTATATAGTTAAATAGTCAATATGAAAATCTTGATTTTATTTTATGATTTGAAACTAGTGATCCAAAGTTAAGTAATTTTCAGTTTCTTAGTATGTTTGTGTAAGAACAAAATATTTTTTATGTTTGCAGGTGGCCAATAGTCTTATATCTGCTGGTCTAGGATTGCTGTTTTCAACCCCAGGTTGCAGTGAGGCAGACAATGAATCTCTTCATGAATATCAACACATCGGAAGTTGTGAAAGTGACGAAGACATTGAACAAGTGGCTGCTCTCTTTAGAACTAATTCTGTGTCTAATACCTATTCACCTCGAAGAGAATCGGGTATCTCTCTTGCATCGGGAATTTATGAGGAAATAATGGATGATGTTTTTCCTGCCTTGACAGATGGGCAGACACAGAATCATTACGAAAATCCAGCCTCCTTAGGATGGAGAAAATCATTAGAAGATAATTCCCCTCCTCCTCCGCTTCCTCCAAGGAAGCATAAATTCCATACGCAAGCTAAATGCAGGTAAGAAACATTTGGTTGTCAAAGAGGTGATGCTCAGTGTCTTTCCAAATTATGAATCTCCTGAAGAAAAGCTTTTTATAAGTTAGTTGATTATGACAGACAGTCTATTGCGATCGAAATTTCAGCCAACAGCATGTTAGAAGTGGGACCATAATTACCCATCAGAGATTTCCCCATGCAAAATAATCAGTTATTGATTATTACCTCCTAGGATGTGATAATTTACTCCACTCCTTGCTTGACAAAAAAATTTATCTTGGTTATACACCTCTTCGCTTCACGAGTCAGGAACTGATCTTGTATATGTCCCTTGTGTAATTACCTTATGATAATCATTTGAAAAGTATTTCTTGTGGGAACATAATTTTTTGGTGTTGTGCTTCTTTTGTTTTTTCTTAGAACATCCCTTTGAATTTTTTCTTGTCAAGTCATAATTGTATCATTGCTTTTATTTCAATAGCTTTTAGAAAATGAGCCACATAAATATTTTAATTATGAATATTGTTATAGTTTTGTCAGTAAAAACTTTTCTTTACAATTGTATTGTCATTGAAAAATGGGAATTTAGTACTCAAGATAAAATCACTTTCCTTCCAGCATGAGTGAAGAGGCGCTGGACGAGAAGAGCAAAAGTCCTCCGACCAGCCGGTTTCCATCGCTGAGTGCGTTACGACAAGGATCGTTTCCCGGTTACTCAGCCTCGTGCTCCTCCTTGGCCTCTTCTCCTCTGCCGCCAATTCCGTGGAGCAAGTGGTCTGCGAGGGGCCCGCTGCCCCCAGAGCCTGAGCCGGACTATGTGCCCATGTCCCCTCGGGGTGCACCCATCCTTCCTCCTACTCCCCCACCAATTTCCCACGAGGAATCTCACTACATGGTAATGGCAAGTTTGAAACCATCATGACGTCATACACTGCTACGAATTAAATGTGACTTTCTTGCTTGGACTTTTCAGCTTGAAGTTGATAATAGCTGTGATATTATGAATCAGAATCACTCGAAATATTTCAGTGTATTTCTTACAAATTTCTCATTTCTTTGTTTTATTCAATATTTCTAATAGTGTGCCACTTGAACTTTGTATTAGTATTTTCCTCTGTGTGTAAATGGATGGCATGATACATATATTTGTTTTTCGAAATTCTGGCATTGGCCAGAATGACATGAAATTATTTCTCTTCATCTTCTAGTTTCTCTGTTTTTGGACATAGCCATACTTCACAATTGTAAATGCAGATGTTCCTTTTTTGACAATTGTATTTGAAAATTGTTAAAATATCTATGTGTATACAATTTTAAATACTTTTTACTTCAAAAATAACATGCAGAGCAGTTCACATTTGTAATTCAATATTGACATAGTTGAGGAAATATTGTGTATATAAATGAGAGAGAGAAAAAGAGAGATATTGTGGTATGTCTGACATGAAATTGCCACACTATTTTAATGTGATTGTAGTAATGAGAAATTCATTCTGACAACTCATTTAATGAGGTGTAGCTTGCAAGTTCTCTAAACATGACAGTGATCTTAATGTCTGCCAAGTGTCATTTTAATTTGAACATGTATAATTCTCAAAATATAAATGTACATTGCATGCAGTTTACATATCTTTGTAATGAACCTGTGGTTTATTTCAATTGTTGGCATGCTGTTTGAATTTCAACAGTTTTTTGTACTTACATAAACATTTGAATTTTGCATTTGATCAGATTGCCCTGTAAATTTCAGTATTTGTTTTTAATATTATAAAAATATAAGAATATTTGTTTTATAGTAAAAGGTGACTGTTTACATAGATACTCCTTGAGTTTATGTGGAAGAATGTGACTGTTTTCCTACATTTTCTGTTACTAGAGGATTTGGTACTGTGAAATTCATCAGTACTTTTAGCAATTGTAACATAATAAATGTAGTCGTTGAACTCCCTGTAGAAATGTCAACTGACTACCAACTATACCTACAAGCTTTATGTCAAAATTGCGCTTTTACCTTTCGCATTCTCAAATTTGTTTGTGATATGAGATGTTAGGTATTTGTTCCTCAATAATTTGTTAAATACAGGATGCTTTAAACCATTCATTGTTCATGCGTGGTAAGATGTGTGTTCAACAAATTCCTGATGCTTTCCTACTTTTGTCCTATCATTAAAAGTTACTCTTTAATATAATATGCAAAAAAAAAAAAAAAAAAAATTAAAGAGTTGTTGTATGCTGGTTTATTGAACTGTTTCTCCCTGCACCATTACTTACATGTACAGAAATTCATTGCAATGAATGTAAAACAAAAGTTCTATATTGGAATGAAAAAATCTTTGCTGTCAAGCCCTTCAGTAATTTTGATGCATAGAAAATATTACTGAAATTTTTGTTGAAGGGAATGAAGTGTGTGAGGGAGGATGTGTTTTTTTATTCTTCCAATCTGAAGAATTCCCTTAGTTTTTATATTGTCAATACTTTTGTGGCAATAATTACAAAATCTTCATTGTTTTGGGGAAATATTCTTTACTATTTTATTTCTCTACTTTTTTCAAACATCCTCTTTCAAAAGAGAAGACTGATCTCGTAATGCAGCTCTGGCAGCTTTCAAGTAAGTATTGAAATTGCATGATTAATGTAACGTTAAATGTTTTAAAAACTTAGAAATTTTCTGCTAATGTTTTAATTGTGCACAAGAAGTGATTAAAGTGCTATTGTTTGCTGCCACTAGACAATCAATTGTTGAATTTATATCTTGTAATCCAAAAACAAAAACGTATGCTTTTGAGTAACACTAGAAGGTGAGTTATAAAATTAGATGAAAGGTATTCTGTACAACAGATCTCTCTTTCAAGAATGTTTCAGTCTTTAAGATTTTATCTGAAAAATGCTCTTGCAGTAGTTTTACAAACTCATTTTGTTAAGTTTCATTACAGCTTTGGCTTAACATTGCACTGCCTTAATTAGTTAGCAGTGCTTTGTTAGAGATGAGTGGGGAACAGGTGTTACTCTGATGCACTGAATGGGTATGGAATGATCCGATGCATCAAGAACTTGGTACCTTTTTAGTATCACTTATGTTCTAAATATTTTCAAAAGATGACTCTAGCTGAGTTTCTAATTCACCAAGACATTCCATACCAATTCAATTATATAACAAAGGGATCAATTAGCAACTGTTCCTTTTAAGTACACTAAAACGTCTGTGTAGTGGAAAGGAAGAGTAGACAACTTCAATACATGAATGTACACGTAGGCTTCCGCGGCTCGAGTCCATTACTTCTAGGCTGTCCGGGTGACGCCGCGTCGTTGGCAGATAGTCCGACGTTTCGCCTGTCATGTCGCAGGCTTCTTCAGGGTAGTGACACAGTGGGCCACTCTCAACTTTGTGCAGTTTTGTGAACGCACTAAAAGTGCAATGCGCGTTCACGCCACCGCGGTGTGACCATTCCTACCCTTACGGGCATCTATGGCCTATCCTGTAACATAAAAAAGAGAAACAAAGGTCAGAAACGACTTTAGCCTACCGGCGCGCGCATTGCGTGTGTTTTAATACTGCGTTATTTATGTTTCAGTCCCACTTCTCTGTTTCAGATTGCTCTTACTCCAGAAAGTGTTTCGGTCGCTTATACTTCGCCCTTTGATCGGGTTCGTATAAGGCGACCGCGGAAATCAAATCATTTTCCGAGTCAGCCGCTTTCTCAAAAAAGTTTTTAACTATATTTTTAATGTGAGTTATTAGCAGTGGCATTGAAGTTTCGCGATGTAAAGTTTCTATACGAGCAAATCTAGGGGCGCAGAGGGCGGCCCTGAGACACTCGTTTTGAACTACTTGCAGTTTGTTCAAATATGAAGTTGCTGCAATTGCCCAACTCGGGCATGCGTAGTCTATTTGCGGCCTAATTATTGCTTTATAAAGCGTGAGGCAGTTTGCCGTTGACAGTTTGCTCCGCTTGTGAAACAAGCTTCGCAATCTGCCTCTGGTCTGCCGCGCTTTCTGTCGCACGTTTTCTATGTGCTTTGCAAATGTCAAAGAGCTGTCTAAAGTAACTCCTAAATATTTGACATTTTTTGACCAATTAATCTCGTCTCCGCATAGCGCGAGTGGCCTCGGCCGCGCGAATCTCAGTCTCCGTGTGAAGAGCACAGCTGCACTCTTACTCACATTGACTTTGACCCGCCACAGTTTCAGCCACTCCTGGATCTGTAACAAATGCTGATCCAAATACTTCTGGAGGAGCTCGATACTTCTAGACGTGGCTATTACAGCCGTATCGTCTGCATACAAGGCGAGCTCTGTTTGAGGGTGGGTGGGAATATCACGCACGTAAAGACTGAAGAGCGTAGGAGCTATCACGCTCCCTTGCGGCACTCCGGCCCGTACGGCGCGGCGGGTAGATTTTGCATTCAGAAGCGTCACTTGAAACGTTCTGTCCGCGAGGTATGAATGGATTAGGTGTATAAGGTACATAGGAAAGTTCATGGAGTGGAGTTTGTAGAGGAGGCCGACGTGCCAGACCTTATCAAAGGCGCTGGCAACATCGAGGAAAACTCCACCTGTAAATCGGCGCTCATTGAAGTTGCGTCTTATGCGGTCCGTAATTCGCACAAGCTGATGCGTTGTGCTATGCCCTGCGCGAAAGCCGAACTGCTCCTTATTTAATAGTGCGTTATCTGAAACAAATTTTAATATTCTGTTTTGCATTAGTTTTTCACAGAGCTTCCCGACCGTGTTTAATAGGCTAATGGGCCTGTATGACTCGGGCTTTTTGGGATTTTTTCCCTGCTTGTGAAAAGTTAAAATGTGCGCATGTTTCCACTGACTCGGGAAATGCTGAAACACAAATATAGCATTAAAGAGTGCGACCAAAAACACTATGGCTTGCTGCGGTAGCTGCTTCAGGACGTCGTTAGTGATGCCGTCGGGGCCGGGTGCTTTTCTGCTCTTCAGCTCCGAGATGGCCGCTTTTACTTCAGCCTCTGTTGCGAAACTCGGCTCGTCGGCTGGCGCGTGCAAGGCCGCCATCACCGTTTGTTGTACTTCGACAACGTGCGGTATTGGCGGCGCCTCCTGGACCGGCTGAAACTGAGTTTCTAAAACATTAGCTAGGAGTTCCGCTTTTTCTTCATTCGATTCTGCGAGTGCTCCTGTGCTGGTCTGAAGCGGCGGCACCGTTATCGGCTTCCTAGAAAGCATGCGAGTAACTCGCCACAATGAATTATCTTCAGGTTTGAGACCTGATAACAATTTCGCCCATTTCTGATTGCGGTAATCCGCTAATTCAATTTCAACCTTGCGTTTCAATCGATTTAGCTCCCGCTTATCAGCTGGGTGTCGCGTGCTCTGCCACAATCTGCGCGCCCTGTTTTTCCTGGAAATTAAATTGACAAGATAAGGGGTTAATGGTTGCTCCTTTTTTGAGGAACGCTGCTTCTCCGCTGCTGCGTTGAGGCTGTCAGTCACAGCTTCGGCGAATTTTTCTGCTCCAGTCTCTATCTGCTTCGGTCCTGACAGGGCAGATGCATCGGGTAAGCGCTGCTGCATCTCCGTCTGGAATTTCTTCCAGTCCGTGCGCCTCCTCTGCGTCGTGGGTGCAGCCGACAGAGTTAGGCCGCCGCGCCTCATATCTGCCATCACTGGGAAGTGATCAGAGGAGAGTTCTTGGATAGTGGTTAATGTGGGAGGGTAGTGTAGTTTCTTGCAGAGCGCAATATCTAAAATATCGGGCTTGCAATTCGTTTTATAGGGATAATAGGTGGGCGCATTAGGTGCGTATATCTCGCAGCCGTTTGCATCGGCAGTTGCTTTCAGCTTACGGCCGCGGGGGCAGGTAATGCGGGAGCTCCAGGCCGTGTGTTTGGCATTAAAATCGCCAGCCACAAGTGTTGGAGTTGTGTTAGCCTCTACTAGTTTTGCAATGTCTGCAGCTAGTAAGGCGCACGTATCCGCGGAGCGATCAGGACGTGCGTAGACAGATACAAGACGCAGCGGCCCTCGCTCCGTCTGGACGACAACAGCAGTGGCCTCGGCGTGCTGCAGCTGCGGAAGAGCTGTAACATAATGATTTATGCTGCGTCTGATTAAGATGGCGGTTCCGCCTCCTCTGTTGGCGGCTGTCGTATTCCCTGCTTGCGCCGCCCTGTCATTTCTGTAGCAGAAGAATCCTGGAATATTTAAAGAGAGATGTGGGTTAAGCCATGTCTCCCCCAACATCATTATAGATATATTGTGCCGAGCGAGAAAGCTGTGGAGCTCTGACTGCTTCTCTCGCGAGCAGATGCCGTTGCAGTTCCAAAATGCAACGGTGCCGCTGTTCCTGTAAAAAACGGAGCTAGCCATTATTTAAGGGTGGGTGGGATTTGGTACGGGTGAGGACGAGCGTGCCACCCCCGTTGCTTCCGCCTTTGCGGTGTCGTGTGCATGCGTAAGCAATATTGTTATCACACACTTAAGCATGATCGACGCCCACTCGGCCGGATCGCATCCGGTGACGGATCGCATAATCGCCGTCATCACCCTGTCGGGGGCGATCCCGTTTAGGGCGAGATCGTCCACCGTCTGGTGTAACACGCGCTCCTGCTCGCTCAGGGAGGGGGGAACAGGGACGCTCTCCGCCGTCCGCCTGCAGCGCTCAAGGTGCTCAGCGCGCTCCTCTCGCGCCACGTCGGCAGCCGTCGGCTGGCGCTCCCGGGTGGGGCGGGGGCGTTGGTCCAGGGCGGCGGCGTACGACCGCTCCTGGCGCCGCTGCTTCTGTTGAGCGCGTTTGCGTTCGCGTCTGGGCGAACGCTGAGGCCGCGGTGGCGGCGTGGGCGTAGGGCTGCGTCGGCGCGAAGGCTCGCGCTCCCGCGAGGGAGAGCGCGACGCCTCCGACTGCGTGTCGGCCGCTCTCCTTTCTTGGATGCGGGCGCGTCGCTGGCGGTCCCGCTGCTGCCTCTCCTGCCGCTGCTGCTGCGCCTTGTTTCCCCTGAAACAATGGCGCTTATACTCGGGGCATCCCTTGTATTTGGCGCCGTGGCGTTCGCCGCAGCAATTAGCGCATTTGCGCTCTTCTATGGCTGGGTTTTCACCCAGCGGGCACTGCGCGGCGTCGTGCAGTTCCCCGCACTTCTTGCAGCGCGTGCGGCGCTTGCAGTTCCGTGCCACGTGCCCGAAATTCAGGCAGTTGTGGCACTGCGTGGGCCCGCGCGGCGGGCGATACATCTCCACGCGCACGCGGAGCCCACGTATGCTGGTTACCTCGCGGAGCGCCCGGTGGCGCTCCGTGTCCTGTAGCGTGGCAATGATGAGCGGCAGCGGTCTGCCCCTTCTACCCGGCCGCTGGCTGATGAGCCGCTCTAATTTCTGCACCTGAAAACCGATCAAATGAAGGTTATCGTGCAGGCTTTTTAACGAGAGTTCCAGAGGTATGCCCCTCAGGACATACCTCAGCACTCTCGCGTTTCCCGTGGAGTACGTGTGGTACTCCACGTCTCTCCCGTCCAGGGCGGCGAGAACATCCCGATGCGCCCCGAGGGACTCGCACCGGATTCTGACAGCGTCGCCGGCCACCTCCGCGGTGATTTCGGCATCGCCGCAGGCCGATCTCAAGCCCTCGAGGAGCCCGAAAATGTCCGCCACCCCGTACAGAAAGATAGGGGGTGGGCGTCGGCGTCGTTGGACGAGCGTGAACTCTTCCTCTTCTTCGCTTGCGTCTGCTGCTGTGGCGGCGTTGGCTGGCGGTGGCGTCGTGGCTGCGGCGGGCGGCGTGTGGCGCGGCGAGGTGGCCGGCATCTCTCCGCCGTCTGTCTTCCTCCTAGAAGCAGGGGAAGAATTAGCGCAAATACGCTCAGTTGACGGGGAGCCTAGGCGTCGCTTAGCTCCCCTAGCACAGCCTCTTCCCGCGGCCCTACCACGCTCGCCGCTTTCATCCCCGTGTGGGGTGAAAAACGGCCGCGCGGGAGACGACGCGGGCGTCGACATTGCTTTTTGCCCTAGAAGGGCGGCTAACAAATTGCTCAAGTCCTAAAAAGGACTGTTTGCTTCTCTGTAGGCCGGAGCTCTTCCAAGATGTGTCCGTTCCCTGCGAAGGTCACGGACCGAATCCTAGTGACACAGTGAAGCTCCGTCTCCGGTGTTATATCTTGATCAGCTTAGGGGTCGGGTAACGCAGGAGCGCCGTGATTGGCGGAGAGGTCCCTCTGATTGGCTCGCGGTCTGGGCCAACCCGGGCCTCGCACCCGCCGTCCTAGAGATCGGACGGAGGCGAAGAGCCCCCGCGCCGTCAGGAATCGGTGGAAGAATATACTTCCAGGCGTGGTTTAGATTAAGGCCTGCATCTGCGTTGATGTTGTGCGGCCGTCTACTAATTTCTATTGCCTCTTTTACACGTCTAGGCCAATATCGGTTTTCCCTGTGTAGGAGCCGGGTCTTATCGAATTCAATAGCATGTCCCGTGTCCTCGGAGTGGAGTGCTATGGCCGAACGGTGAGTTTGGTTTTTATTGTAATAACTAATGTGTTCCCTAAGTCGTTCAGACACTGTACGCCCGGTCTCACCGACATACGTTCTGCCACAGCTGCAGGGAATTTCGTAAACGCCAGCCGCCTGGAGAGGTGGTAAAGCATCTTTCATGCGTACCAGGGTCTTATGTAGTTTGTCGGGAGCCGTGAAAACTGTCCGGATGTTGTTCTTACGTAGCAGTTTCCCTACGCGATCCGTGACGCTGCGGACGTACGGAAGCACGGCTAAACGAGTATTGGTCGTCTGCTCTGTCTCCGGATTGGAGTGGAGGCCATCATCGTTACGAACTTCGGAAACTCCGTGCCCTTTAGAGTGGCTCGTGACACAGGCGAGCGCTCGCTTGATAGCAGAACGGGAGTAGCCGTTGGCTCTAAATGTGTGTTCAAGCTTCCCGAGTTCCTCAGGGAGAGAGCGCTCGTCACACACCTTCAGGGCTCTGGTGAACAAAGTCTTCAACACGCCTATTTTAGTAGCCGGATGGTGATGCGACTCCGCGTGGAGGTATCTGTCCGTGTGGGTTGGTTTACGGTAGACAGTGTGTCCCAAGGTGCCATCTTCGCGTTTGCTGACGAGGACGTCCAAGAAGGGTAGGCAGTTGTCCATTTCAGTCTCCATTGTGAACTTGATGTTGTGGTGGATGCTGTTCAGGTACAGTAAGAATTCCTCAAGTAGTTCCGGTCCGTGTGGCCAGATTACGAAAGTGTCGTCTACATACCGAATCCAGAGAGACGGTTTGTATTGGGCGTTCCGTAGAGCTTCAGTCTCGAATGCTTCCATAAAGATATTGGCCGTGATGGGTGATAGGGGCGACCCCATCGCCGCTCCCTCCACTTGTGCGTAGAACCGGTCTTGGTATTGAAAGAACGTGGAGTTAAGGCAGAAAGCAGCGAGATCCGCCCATTCAGTCGGCTGGCTCCGTTCCTGTAGTTTTTGTCGGATCACTTCCACGGCCTCATTCACTGGAACTTTGGTGAACAGGGAGGTCACGTCGAAGCTGACTAACAGGTCACCACTGTTGAGCCTTTGTTGTTGAATGATCTCAACAAAGTGTGCAGAGTTCTTCACAGCAGAGCCCATGTCTTTAGCTAGTGGCGCGAGGTGGTCGGCCACGAGCTTCGCCAGAGCGTGGGTCGGAGAGTTGATGGCGCTGACGATCGGGCGTAGGGGCACGTCAGTTTTGTGCACTTTTGGTAGGCCGTAAAATCTGGGCGTCGACGAGTTGTTGCGACACAACGCCAGCTTTCTAGTAGCTTCTATGCATTCTGAGTTACGGATCCTCGAGGCGGTCTCCTTTTTCACCTTATTCACCGGGTTGTGTTCCAGTAACGTGTACGTAGAGTCATCAGCAAGCATACCAGCCACCTTATCGTGGTAATCTGCGGCTTTCATGATCACCGTGGCATTGCCTTTGTCAGCGGGTACAATGACCAGATCACGTCTCCCTCGCAATGTCTTCAGGGCCAACCGCTCCTCCTTAACTAAGTTGTGGCGAGGGGCCCGTGAGTGTTTGATTATCCTGGCGGTATTTCTGCGGATGTCCTGAGCTTGTTCTTCCGGTATTCCCACAAGCGCACTTTCTATGCCCGCGACGATATCCGCCGTAGGAATTTCCTTGGGTGCAGCCGCGAAATTGAGCCCTTTGGCAAGGACAGACTCTGTGGCGTTATCCAAGGGTTCCTCGCACAAGTTGACAATGGCCTTCGGCAAGGTACCGATGCGTTGTTTCGGTCGTTGTTTTGAGGCCAATCTATCGAATTTCCTAGATTGTCTGGTCTTGGTCTCCTCCTGTCGCTGAGCAGCCCGTGTCGAGGAAACTTTATCCAGAGTGTTCCAGTCTTCACCTTTAAGTATGTAAGCGAGACGCAGGTGCAGATGGTATAATGTGCGTTCCGTGTGTGCTAGTTCCGTTCTTGTGTGGTGAATCCGTTCCCGTACTAAGGCCGAACCAGCCCTCCGCAAAATGCGAGTGGCAGCCGGAGATTGTACGTGGTGCTTAATGATGACGAATTCCGGGATAACGTCTTCATCCCTACACCTCAGTAAAAAGGCCAGTTGGCACAGGAGGCGTGCTCTTTTGTCTCGAAAATCCGTAAATTTCTTGGTGTCTTGAAAAATATTCTCCCCGTAGAGATTTAATAAATGTACACGTAGGCTTCCGCGGCTCGAGTCCATTACTTCTAGGCTGTCCGGGTGACGCCGCGTTACCCGCTCCTGCGTTACCCGACCCCTAAGCTGATCAAGATATAACACCGGAGACGGAGCTTCACTGTGTCACTACCCTGAAGAAGCCTGCGACATGACAGGCGAAACGTCGGCCTATCTGCCAACGACGCGGCGTCACCCGGACAGCCTAGAAGTAATGGACTCGAGCCGCGGAAGCCTACGTGTACATTTATTAAATCTCTACGGGGAGAATATTTTTCAAGACACCAAGAAATTTACGGATTTTCGAGACAAAAGAGCACGCCTCCTGTGCCAACTGGCCTTTTTACTGAGGTGTAGGGATGAAGACGTTATCCCGGAATTCGTCATCATTAAGCACCACGTACAATCTCCGGCTGCCACTCGCATTTTGCGGAGGGCTGGTTCGGCCTTAGTACGGGAACGGATTCACCACACAAGAACGGAACTAGCACACACGGAACGCACATTATACCATCTGCACCTGCGTCTCGCTTACATACTTAAAGGTGAAGACTGGAACACTCTGGATAAAGTTTCCTCGACACGGGCTGCTCAGCGACAGGAGGAGACCAAGACCAGACAATCTAGGAAATTCGATAGATTGGCCTCAAAACAACGACCGAAACAACGCATCGGTACCTTGCCGAAGGCCATTGTCAACTTGTGCGAGGAACCCTTGGATAACGCCACAGAGTCTGTCCTTGCCAAAGGGCTCAATTTCGCGGCTGCACCCAAGGAAATTCCTACGGCGGATATCGTCGCGGGCATAGAAAGTGCGCTTGTGGGAATACCGGAAGAACAAGCTGAGGACATCCGCAGAAATACCGCCAGGATAATCAAACACTCACGGGCCCCTCGCCACAACTTAGTTAAGGAGGAGCGGTTGGCCCTGAAGACATTGCGAGGGAGACGTGATCTGGTCATTGTACCCGCTGACAAAGGCAATGCCACGGTGATCATGAAAGCCGCAGATTACCACGATAAGGTGGCTGGTATGCTTGCTGATGACTCTACGTACACGTTACTGGAACACAACCCGGTGAATAAGGTGAAAAAGGAGACCGCCTCGCGGATCCGTAACTCAGAATGCATAGAAGCTACTAGAAAGCTGGCGTTGTGTCGCAACAACTCGTCGACGCCCAGATTTTACGGCCTACCAAAAGTGCACAAAACTGACGTGCCCCTACGCCCGATCGTCAGCGCCATCAACTCTCCGACCCACGCTCTGGCGAAGCTCGTGGCCGACCACCTCGCGCCACTAGCTAAAGACATGGGCTCTGCTGTGAAGAACTCTGCACACTTTGTTGAGATCATTCAACAACAAAGGCTCAACAGTGGTGACCTGTTAGTCAGCTTCGACGTGACCTCCCTGTTCACCAAAGTTCCAGTGAATGAGGCCGTGGAAGTGATCCGACAAAAACTACAGGAACGGAGCCAGCCGACTGAATGGGCGGATCTCGCTGCTTTCTGCCTTAACTCCACGTTCTTTCAATACCAAGACCGGTTCTACGCACAAGTGGAGGGAGCGGCGATGGGGTCGCCCCTATCACCCATCACGGCCAATATCTTTATGGAAGCATTCGAGACTGAAGCTCTACGGAACGCCCAATACAAACCGTCTCTCTGGATTCGGTATGTAGACGACACTTTCGTAATCTGGCCACACGGACCGGAACTACTTGAGGAATTCTTACTGTACCTGAACAGCATCCACCACAACATCAAGTTCACAATGGAGACTGAAATGGACAACTGCCTACCCTTCTTGGACGTCCTCGTCAGCAAACGCGAAGATGGCACCTTGGGACACACTGTCTACCGTAAACCAACCCACACGGACAGATACCTCCACGCGGAGTCGCATCACCATCCGGCTACTAAAATAGGCGTGTTGAAGACTTTGTTCACCAGAGCCCTGAAGGTGTGTGACGAGCGCTCTCTCCCTGAGGAACTCGGGAAGCTTGAACACACATTTAGAGCCAACGGCTACTCCCGTTCTGCTATCAAGCGAGCGCTCGCCTGTGTCACGAGCCACTCTAAAGGGCACGGAGTTTCCGAAGTTCGTAACGATGATGGCCTCCACTCCAATCCGGAGACAGAGCAGACGACCAATACTCGTTTAGCCGTGCTTCCGTACGTCCGCAGCGTCACGGATCGCGTAGGGAAACTGCTACGTAAGAACAACATCCGGACAGTTTTCACGGCTCCCGACAAACTACATAAGACCCTGGTACGCATGAAAGATGCTTTACCACCTCTCCAGGCGGCTGGCGTTTACGAAATTCCCTGCAGCTGTGGCAGAACGTATGTCGGTGAGACCGGGCGTACAGTGTCTGAACGACTTAGGGAACACATTAGTTATTACAATAAAAACCAAACTCACCGTTCGGCCATAGCACTCCACTCCGAGGACACGGGACATGCTATTGAATTCGATAAGACCCGGCTCCTACACAGGGAAAACCGATATTGGCCTAGACGTGTAAAAGAGGCAATAGAAATTAGTAGACGGCCGCACAACATCAACGCAGATGCAGGCCTTAATCTAAACCACGCCTGGAAGTATATTCTTCCACCGATTCCTGACGGCGCGGGGGCTCTTCGCCTCCGTCCGATCTCTAGGACGGCGGGTGCGAGGCCCGGGTTGGCCCAGACCGCGAGCCAATCAGAGGGACCTCTCCGCCAATCACGGCGCTCCTGCGTTACCCGACCCCTAAGCTGATCAAGATATAACACCGGAGACGGAGCTTCACTGTGTCACGCATTCAGATCATTCGCGACCTTGGTGTCGAGGTAGAAGCATCGCCCGCTCCCTCCGCCCTGGCCTTGCGCGTCGAGAGGTTTGAGCGCCCGCTCCCTCCGCGCCGCGAAGAGCTGCTCCGCGCAGCTACGTATTGACCACTTCTTCTACGTCCGACCACGTGTACTTCACACCAGTTCGCCATGACGCCATGACGAGCGGGGAGCGCGCGTCGAGTGAGGACCTACGTCATCACCAACGCCAGTGCCCAGCGATCATAACAATTTACGACGCACCACAGCAAAGCTATCCGTTTTAGACTAAGACTAACGCGACCAACGAAATCGAACGCAAAAGACTGACTTTGGATAATATACCCAGAAGCCTATTCCGCAGAGTACTTCGAGAAAGCAACCGCCGCTTCTGGGAGGAGAATAGGAAGATTCTGGAAGCGGCGCGGCTCCAGCCGCTGCCGGTCTCCGAGGACGAGATGTCGGACGCGGAGATGACCGACGCGGACGCACCAAGGACCAGCGGTGAGACATCCCGAGGCGCACAGCGGAACCTCCGACGCTCCCTCGACCCCTCCCCCGACTCCTCTCCTGACAACCCGACCAAGAAATTCCTAACGGATGACGGCTTCCAACTTGTAACCAAAGGCGCCTTACCCCAACCACCAAAAGAAAATCCCCCAGTTGAAACAAGAAATCCTTACAACCCTCTCTCCCAACCGGACTTACAGCAATCGAACCCCGGAACATCCAACGACCCCGACACACCAGACGATGACTCGACAACCCAACAACCACCGCAGCAACAGACAAAAACGACCAAGGGAAGAATCGGACTATTTAGAATTGACCTAACGACAATACTCGACCCGGCGGAGCTCATAAAGGAGCTCAAAAACAATAGCAACAACCACCTGACCGCGAAATGCACCCGGACTGAACTATTAATACAACCGCTGACTGTGACTGCCCACGGGAAGATCAGGGACCACCTGGACCTGATCTCCAGAGACCCTCGACGTAAAGGACTGTTCTTCACAAACATCTCTTACCACTTTAACAGGGCAACGGAAGAACAACGTGACAAATTTGTCATTAAAGGACTACCGACTAAATACGACTTGACAGCCATTAAGACCAACCTGACCACCCTCAACATCACTACCCACCACATAACTGAAATGCAAAGACGAGACGCTGACGGAAATCTGACCCCAATAGGCCTTTACATTGTCGAGACCAACAAGAAAGAAATGACTGAAATCAAGAAAACACTACGATTCATAGACTACTTTAAAGTGACTATTGAGGACTACAAAGCAACGGACAGAATTCCACAGTGCAGAAATTGCCAACGACTATACCATACCAAGGCCTATTGTAGGAGACAAACGACTTGCGCCCTCTGTGCTTGCTTCCACCCAACTGAAGACTGTCCCTCCCACACATCCAAAAATCCTTTTACCCCCAGATGCGCAAACTGCTCCCAAAACCACCCTGCCTATGACCAACAATGCCCCGTAATAGCCAAAGCTCGAGAACTACGGAACACCCAATTGAACAAATCCACAACCCACCAACCCCCGTCCAACACACCCCAAAACTTCCCACCCTTAAGACCCCAGAACCAATCCTACGCCTCTGCTACCAACCCAACACAAACCCCAACCCAACAACAATCCACCTCATCAACCACCCAAGACATCAAAGAACTCCTCTCCCTCCTCCAGAACCCCACCGTTAAAAAGATCATCCTTAACTTAAAACCCCTCCTCGAAATCCTTAAAGGCCCAGAGGATATCATCACAAAACTGATAACAGTCGGCATCAAGTTAGTTGAGATTCTCAACTAATGGCTCCCCCTCCTAAAATCCTAACCCTTTCCTCGTGGAACGTGAGAGGCGGCATAAACCAGAAGAAACCCATCCTCACCCAATTCCTCAAAGACTACTCCATCGGGATACTATTCCTACAAGAGACATGGTTAACACCTGACAGATCCTTCTCCATCCCTAACTATATAATAACAAGAACTGACAGAACCTCATCCGCTGGAGGCGGCACGGCAATCCTAACCCGAAGATCCATCCCACACACCCCTTACCAACTACCTCCCACAACAGCCCTAGAGTGCACAGCAGTTGCCATAGGTTCATCCACATCCCAAATCCTCCTGATATCCTGTTACAAAACCCCCCACATACCGATTCCCGACTCCGACCTTGACACCATTAAAAACCTCCCTTACCCTTTTATAATAGCTGGAGACCTTAATAGTAAATCAACATCATGGGGCTGCATGACCAGTAACGCAACCGGACTACGACTTGAACACTTTATAGACACGAACCCCCAGATCCAACTGAAAGTACCTACAGAACCCACCCACCTAGTTCAAAACAATCCCCACGACATACTAGACATAATCCTACACTCTTCCCAAGTATCAATTACCATCCCCCACCCAAAATACGACCTATACGACCTCTCAGACCACCTCCCGATCGTTTTCACAAGCTCCTCAACCTCCAACTACATACTCCCAAAACCCGCACCAATACCAAACACCGATTGGAAAACATTCAAACGCCTACTGTCCAAGAAAGTCCACGTTCCCCCAACCATCCTTACAACCCAATCCATAGACAATTCAATAAACCACTTAACCCACCACCTAAAACAATCATACCGAAAAACCACAACATACTCCAAAAACACTCACCCCACCCTCCCGGACGAAATTCTGACGATCATACGATACAAACGACAGGTTCAACGACGCTACTACAAATACAGACGAGACGACGACAAGAGAGAACTAAAAAGGACACAAAAGACCATACATAACCTACTCAAACATCACGAGACGCATAAATACGACGAATTACTAACTGACAATAGCAGCCCCAACACCATACACAAAATCATAAAAACAATCCGAAACCACCCCACTCCCATCTCCCCTATCCTAACCTCCAACAATACCCTAACCTTCGACCCCCAAACTATTACCAACACCCTTGCCCAATCCCTAGCCGAACGCTTCCGCCCCTCCAACACCCCAATCCCAGACAGTGTCCTATGGAACTTCCTTGAAACCCCACCCCTACCACTTGACCAACAACGAACCTGGACGACGAACGACAAAGAAATCAAGACAATACTAAAGACAATAGACTGCGGAAAATCGCCCGGACCCGATGGAGTCCTCCCTTCCCAACTCACTCACCTTACTAAAAATGCAATAGACCTAATAACCCTAATCCTCAACTCCTGTCTAAAACTATCCTACTTCCCATCCGCCTGGAAGATCGCCCGCGTTACCATGATCCCCAAACCCGGCAAGGATCATCGGCTCCCATCTAACCACCGTCCCATCAGTCTACTACCTATCCTTGGAAAACTATTTGAAAAAATAATTCTCCTCCGTCTAACACCTCTCCTCGACCCTATCATAACCCCTAACCAGTTTGGTTTCCGAGAAGGTCGCTCGGCGGCCCTTCAAACCCTAAACCTTGCCCTAACCATCGCCACCCCACTCCAGGACAGAAAAGAAATCCCTGCCATCTTCACAGACCTAACACAAGCCTATGACACCGTCTCCCACCCAATCCTACTGATGAAAATCCGACCCTATATTCCCGACCACATTCACTCCCTACTTCAAAACTACCTAACCCATCGCTCCTTTTATATCCGACACCTTTCAAAAACCTCTCCAAACTACCCCATCCAAGCCGGCGTCCCGCAGGGCGCTGTGCTATCCCCAATCCTTTTCTCCATGTATATTAATGACGTACCACAAACCCCAGGTGTACAAACCTTCCTATACGCCGATGACCTAGCTTTCCTATCTTCCTTCAAACACCTAAGTAGATCCCTTTCCCACCTACAAGAATCCTTAAACGACTTCCACCTCTGGGCCTCCCAAAATTCCATCATTATAAATCCCTCCAAATCCCAAGCAATCCTGTTCTCCTACAAAACCTATCCATCCAATCCCCCTCCTATAACCATCGGAAATGAACCCATCCCCTGGACGACAGAGATATCCTACCTCGGTGTTACCTTCTCCCGCAGGCTCCTTTGGTCACATCACATCCATAGAATTACAGTAAAAGCAACCAGAATCACCAACACCCTACACCCTATCCTCACCAATCCCCACATACCCACCAAAAAGAAAATCCAAACCTATAACTCCTACATCCGACCTATCCTAACATATGCCCATCCCACCTGGTTCACTACATCCCACGCAAACCGCATCAAACTAACCAGAGTAGAAAACCATAACATCCGCCTCATTTTCCGCCCACCCATGTATACCATCTACAACTCCATCCGCCTCCGAAATAAAATCCCCCATATCCTCACATACCTCCACAACTCCACAATAGCCCAAATCCGAAAATATATAAACAATCCCCTATTCCGTAACCTAATCCTCCCCCATTACCACATCCTTAGAAACCCGCCACGACATACCCGCAAAAAACACCCCCTGGATATCCTCAAACTTCCCCCTCCTATAACCTAAGCCAGAGGACACATACGAACCACGAAACACATAACCGACTAACAGACCGACAGAATGACTAACACGCTACTAACGCCGTCTGCAACAGAAAGCATATCCGCCACTCCCTGAGCGCAACCCTTGCAAATCATTCCCCCCCACTCCTCCCCCCCTTATCCCATCCCATCCCAGTCCTCCCCCTCCCATCCCCCCGTCATCCGCAACCCTAATAAAATAACCCATCTTCCAAAAGACAACCAACCCTCCTCAAACAACTAAGACTCCCGGTCCCCGTCCCGTACGGGGGAGAGGAGTCGAAAACCCCCTTAAAAACGACCTGCGAATAACACCCACCGTTCGAAGAGACCCCGCAAGGGGTCAGGCGAACACCATCAGGACACAACATGGAGCAATCGAGTGAGGACCTACGTCACGCCTTCGCCTCCTGCGACTTGGTCTCCGCTGCGGCGCGATAAGTATCTGGCGCACGTGGTTGAGCCCTGCTCCCACGTTGTGTTACGTGGTAAATCGCGCAGCCTTCCCTTCACGGCAAGTACCTGGCGCTCTTGTGATTGAGCTACGCTCTCACGAGGCGTTTAGTGGAAAGCAGTGGAGGTCGAGGATTTTCCCCGCGATTGAGCGCTGCTCTCGCGGGGTTTTGAGCAAAAAATGCGTTAGCCATGTCTACCACTGAGACAGGCGCCACCCCTCGGCGCTCGTCGCTGGGGGATGATCTACCACATCGCGAACATCGGCGCACCCTAAGTGACACTGCCACCTGGTCGATTTCGACTAAGACGACGCTGCCCCCAATACGGAAATGCAGCACCGAGCTTGTGTACCTCCACGGAATGGAGCTGGTGAAGCAAGCCACTCCGGACATGGAGGTCATCGCAGTCGGTGCTGAAGATATCCCGCCAGGAACCAACGTGCAGTTTATCTTACCAACGCCGCCCACACCACCACCACCTCCCAAACCGCTGCAGGCGCGGAAACTACAGCCGCTGCTACCCAAGCCGCAGCCAAACCAGCAAGCCACAGACGTCTCCGGGATGCTTGCCGGTATCCCGGCAGGCGTGATCTGTTCCTTCGCCGCCCTCAACTTAAAGGCCCTGCTGACCTACTGGGGAACGTTCCGGGAAGCCGGAGCGGGAGCAATCCCGCAACTGGCGCCCGGCAGCGAGCTTCTCGCTGGGATGAACGCGGTCCTGCAGGCGCCATCACGGCCCGTGGGGGCAGCGCCAGCGCCAACTCTTCCGATCGGCACACCGGTGAGGCAGCACTCGGTGCGCGAGCGCGTTTACTCCTTCGAGCAGCGCCTCTCGCCCCCCGCTGCCTCTTCTATCTCTCTCTCCGGGAAGCGACGCCGCAGCGACGGGGTCACCGAGTGCAACTCTGAACCCAAGGGCGCCCCTGGTGGCGCTACAAGTGGAGCGGCTACTAGCTGCCACCGTGGAGGCGAATTCAACCCGTCACCCACAGAGCTGCCCGGATCGGTCAGCGATGCTTTGCCAGGTTTGGCCGGTGCGCTCCCCACCATCCAGCATCACTCTAACTCTCCGCTGGCTGAGGAGGAGGGCAACATTGCGGCGCTGACAGCCGTAGAGCAAACGCCACAGCGCGCGAGCTCCGGACCAGCGCCGGCCCCCGACCCGGGAAACGCGGCGGGCGCCTCGCCCGCCACCGTCTCCCCACCGGCAAAGCGCCCTTGCCAGCGCGAAGGCTCCTCGGAGCCGGAGAAAATGCAGCCGGCAGAGCAGCAACGCCCCAACAGCGCCTCCAGCGGGGCGAGAAAGCGAAAGAAGAGAAAACGAGCGGGAAGGACGACGAGAGGGCCAAATCAGGCTCCCGACGCGCCCGCTACGCTACCAGCTCTTCTGCGGGAACATGACAGCTCCGACGGTACGGTGAGTGCGCCAACAGATTCTGGGCGTCGGCAATCCTCCGTCAACCCTTCCCTAGGTAACGAGCAATCGGACGGCTGGCAACTCGTCTCCGGTAGCCAACGCAGTCGGCCCGCAGCCGGAAATACTGGGACGAGAACCTCCGCGCAGGTTCCGCCCGCGGATGCCCTCCAGGTGGACGCCTCACGTCCACCGGCCGCTTCACGGCCACCAAAAAGACCTTATAAAATACGTCTGAGCATCACCTCAGACAAGGTCTTGAAGCACGGCAGGGAACTTGGGCCCAGAACGGGGTACAAGGCGACCATTGCGAAGGTCACCAGCCGTAACGGACGAACAGTGTATGAAATACACACTTTTGACCGTGTAGCATACGCTGAGGCGGAGCGATACGCTCGCAGCGAAAAGATATTTTGCTTTTCGCACCCGCCTCCGTCCGAGAACTCTGAGAAGCTCCTCAGAGTATTTGTCAGAGGGCTACCGCAAGACTACACCGCCGAGAACGTAGAAAATGAGCTGAAGAAGCTTGGCTACGCTCTCAAAGCAGTAAGACAAATCTGCCTGCTGAAGGAAATCGTGGTCGCCAGAAACCACGATTCCGGTGTAGCCGATGGTGCAACAGGCACCGAAACGCGGCGGGTGGAAGTGCCCACAGGAACGTTCGCTGTCACCCTCAGTGACAGTGCCGCGTCGCGAAAAATCTACCTCCTAAAACAAATAGAATCTTTCGCAATCGAGGTCCAAAGGGAAATGTGGGCCAGACCTCGATTTTGTATGCGATGCTGCCGATGGGGCCACATCGCTCGTAATTGCGAGTACGATGTGCGCTGTCGCCTCTGCACGGGCGAGGGTCACCCTGCAGGAGACGACAAACGCGGAATAGCGCATTGCCCAAAACGCGGGAATTTTAACTTAAAGCCCGTCTGCTGCAATTGTAAGCAGCAGCACGCTGCATCCTTCACAGGATGCAGCCATTGCACGTTGCCACCGCGTCCGTCAGACGCTCGTGCAATAGAAACCGAGGGACCCTCACGCCAAGTAGTTTCTAATAGAAACTCGGCGCCTCGGTCAGCAGCTAGCGGCGGGCCGGCCTGGAACGAGGTCGCGCAGCGCCTCGGCGCAGCGCGCCCCTCAGAGGCCAACGCACCGCCCTCCGGGGCGGCCGGAGCGCGGCCCACTGCACCCGCAGCTGCCGCCCAAACAGTCACTAAGAGCCAGTTCTTAGCGATGTTTGAGAAAATCTTGAATATGTTACCCGACAATGTCTAGGCAAAACCAGAACGTAGACAAGCGAATAGCACCTCTCCGCGCCTGCACTTGGAACGCGCGAAGTGCAATCTTCAAAGCCCAGCAAATTGAACATTTTGCAGAAGAACTGCAACTCGATATCTTGGCTTTACAAGAAACGTGGCTCGGTGATGAACACGAATTCAAACTCCGGGGATTCGCTGTTTATCGCCGAGACCGCGCTGGCAGGCCAGGCGGCGGAGTAGCAATCGCGCTGCGCCGAGAATTGCCGCAGCTTGAAGCCGAAATCCCTGCTATTGCTCTGGCGTCTCTTGAGGCGGTCGGGGCGTACGTCTGGGTAGGAAACGGCCGACTATTAGTCGTATCCGTCTACTGCCCAGACCAAACCTTAGATCCGGCTGGAATTGATGCGCTTCTCGCACTAAATTCCAAAGTTATCCTCCTGGGTGACTTTAACGCCAGACATAGAACTTGGGGCGGCCTCGGAGCAAACAGAAACGGCAACAAAATTGCCAATCTTGTAGCGACAAGGCGGGGCGTAGAGATCTGCGCACCGAATAGCCCCACGCATTTCCCGGAAGTACGAAACAGGAACCCGGGCGTTATTGATTTTATGATTGTGAAAGGCGTTGAGTGTGTGGTTCCCCGCTCAATCGCCGTACTGGATTCCGATCATAACCCAGTAACATGCGTTGTGGCGTCCCTTGCTGCGAAACGCCAAGCTAGTTTTCGAACTACCCGTGACACGAACTGGGCAGGTTTCGCAACACAGCTGAATTCTCAGCTTGAGCAGAAACCAGTAAATACGAAAGACGAGATCGATGAAGCAGTGAATCACTTCACTGTAACATTGAAATCGGCTTTCAAGCAAAATACAACTGTCACGCGTGTAGAGAATTCTCGCCCTGAGCTCACAGATGAGCAAAGAAGGATCTTAAGAGAATTGCGCAGAACTGTCAAAGTTCATCGCCGCTATGGCGATCCCGTTGACGGAGAGCGGGCGCGCAATCTAAGCAGAGAATTCCGTTCATCTCTAAGGGATGAGAGAGCTGCTCAATGGTCTAATACTATTTCGAAATGCAATCTCCACGAGAGGCACATTTGGGATCTTTCTCGTGCGCTAGGCCGCAAACCGGGAGTAAACTGCCCGATTCAGAGTAACGCCGGGACGGGTGCGCTCGGCGCTCCACCACCTCGGCCCGTTTACGCGTGGGACGACGCGACAAAAAGTGAAATTTTTGCGAATTCGCTTGCGTTGCAGTTCCGCGCGTTCGAAACGGGCGCCGCCGCGCTGCCATTGGCTGCCACCGCTGTTGGTGGTGCGCCATTGGCGAGTGCGGTCAGCAACAATATCATTGGCCTGTTGCCCTCTCCCACCTCTGCACGCCGTGTAACGGGGGAGGAGCTTCGAGCTGAGCTGAAACACCTCAATGCGAGGAAGGCAGGTGGCCCGGACGGTCTCACCGCAGCACAGCTGCGCGCTCTGGGCGGGCGCGGAGTCGAGTTTTTACTCGAGCTCCTGAATGCGTGCCTGGCGTGTGGCTATTTTCCCAAGGCGTGGAGGATTGCGGCCATCGCTCTAATACCAAAACCTGGCAAAAATAAATTACTCCCGAGCAGCTACAGACCTATTAGTCTTCTCTCCATCCTAGGGAAAACGTTTGAGAAACTGATCCTGTCACGTTTGCAACAGGAAATACGTCGTCTCAATCTTCTCAGAGATGAACAATTTGGCTTTCGAGCTGGTCACAGCTCCGCGCAGCAGCTTACGCGGCTTTGCACGGAGATCGGCCTCGCCCTCGAGAGACGGCAGAACCTGCCAGCGGTCTTTCTAGATATGCGATCGGCTTTCGACTCTGTGTGGCATGAGGGATTGCTCGAGTGCCTTGCGGTGGCGGGAGTGAGCGATTGCTACGTCAGACTGATCGCGAGTTTTCTCTCTGACAGGCAGTTCAAAGTGCGCGTCAATAACGTATACTCGTCCCTCAGACAAGCCGAGGCAGGCGTGCCTCAGGGGAGTGTTCTTTCTCCTACCCTCTTCGGCTTATACGTGAATGACGCGCCGCTTCCTGCTGAAACAAGAACTGGTATTCAACGCTGCGGGCTCCTGATGTTCGCGGATGATTTCGCGTACTACGCGAAATCGGCGAACGGAAGGCAGTCAGTTAAATACTTAAGTGATTGTCTCGCCGCCTTTCCTGAATGGCTAAGTCGGAAACGCCTCGCTCTCAACCTCGAGAAATGCGTCGCCGTCAACTTCACTCGTAAGAGGGCTAACCCCAATGAAACGGTGAGCTTGGCTGGCACGCATCTACCTTGGCGGAGCGAAGCGAGATATTTGGGCGTGTTACTTGACAGCGGTCTTCGCTGGCATGCACACGCCCGGTACCTCGCTGCCAAAATTAAATCACGCACCCTCCTTTTGAAACCTCTTCTCCGTTCTCCCGACTTAGCAATTCCTCTAAAGCGCCGCTTATTCACTGCTTGCGTGCGTCCCTTGTGGGCGTACGCTTGTGAGGTTTTCGCGGCAGCATCTCCCTCCACTCTGCTCCCCATCCGGGTAGCAGAGAACAGAGCGGCGCGCCTCGCGGCGCGCCCGCACTTGCCTTTGACCGGTCCTGACCGTCTACCCAAAAACGCTGACGTCTTCAGAGTCTTAGGCGTGCGCAACCAGTTCCCGGCGGAGCTGCAGAAGAGGGCGGAGACGGCGCTCGCAAGGGCGCTGAGGCCGTCCGCTCCGCGAATCCTGCGAGAGACCGGCAAGGCGGCGAACAGCGGCGTGCACAGGGCCTTCCACAGAAGAAAGGGTCCACAGCACGTCGCCTTCACCTTCCGCGCACTGCCCCCACATAAGCTCTCTGAGCTCTGCGACGCGGGGGTGCAGCAGCAAGTGCGTGGGAGGCGGCCGCCGCCTACGGATGCCGGAAGCCTCGCGGGCGGCGCGGAAACTCGCTCCGCCAGGCCAGCGTCGCCTGATAACGAAGACGTCGCGGCGCCACGGACGCTTGAGTAAAGTCGGCGCCGTGGCGATTTAATACCAGTGTAAATAGTGTAAATAGTGCTGTGGGTATGAATGAATGAATGAATGTGATTGTAAATAGCCAAGAATGAATGCGTGTGAAAATGTACAAAAAGAAGAAAAAAGAACAATATAAAGAACTAATTCAAAAACCGTCATATCTATGTAAAAAACAAATAATTCCCAAAGTGGAAATGCTATTAGTTTTTAAGATAGTATAAGTTAGTTTATTTAAGTTAATGCCCTCTCAATCCTGCAAAAGCCTCATCGGCTGCAGGTAATATGTACCCATAACGATAAATAAATTCCCGCCCCTCCAGGGTAACTGGAGAGGGGAAAACTGGAAAACACTGTGTCACTACCCTGAAGAAGCCTGCGACATGACAGGCGAAACGTCGGACTATCTGCCAACGACGCGGCGTCACCCGGACAGCCTAGAAGTAACTTCAATACATGAAAACAGTTCATTGTATTTGTTTAAGCTTTAAGGAAAATAAGATCTACAAAGGGTATATGAAAGTACTGAAAGGGTATTGAGGCCAAAATAATTCTCTCATACTAGTATTGTCAAAGATTGAGAAGGGGCAAGGGAAGGGATAAGTTAAGTAAGCCAAAACTTGTGGCGTAGACCCTGTACCTTGGTAGGTTAAGGCCTCTTAGTAGAGCAGTGTAGCTCTACAGACCACTCTTACACCAACTGGTGGTTCCTATTGGTAATAGTCTCAATTTTGATGATAGTGTCAATGATTTTGTTTGTGTCTGATTTGCAGATCAACTTGATTCTTATGGATGAAGTCTGGTTTATGGGGCTTGGTCAGTGGAGAGTAAAATGACTATATGGTTATTTGCCAACATTTCGGAAAATATATTTCTTTCATCGGGGCTATACAAAAGCAGCAACATAATACAAATAACATAAGACTACAATGACATGTTAAGTTCTAACTAAAAACATACTCTATATTGATACAGTTAAGGTAAAATAAATTTTGAAGGAAATAATATAATGTAATTTTCATACCTTGCAACCAACAGAAGAGAAACAACAAACAAATGGAGCTATATCTTCTTGAAAGTGGGACGCCCCCCCCTAAGATGTGAGGAACATATGTACTAACACATCCTACAATTACTAATGGTAGTGTTGGAAGGTGGGAAGAAATTTGATTCTTATGGACATTCATTTGCATGTGATGAACCAGAAAGCATTGCTCTCTACTTTAAGGCAAGAGTAGATGTTGCTATGATGAATGAACATGAAGTTACATTCACGGCGATTGTTTGTGTGATGTTTTTATGTTCGGGACAGAAATGGAAAATCATGATCAATATAAAATGAACTACAACTTGAAATTTTCTAATAACCTTGTATAATGTCAAGTACCTTTTTAACACATCTTTTTTTTGAGAAAACTTGAGCTTCCCAATATGTTTAGTCTGTGTGCGCTACAAATGCTGCCTGAAAAGTGTTCTGGAGAATTGTCCATCAATGGTGTTATTCAGACCATCAAAAATCACTGATGAGAATTGAAGCAGATTAAGGTGCCGTATGAAAGAGCTTATGTAGCTAAAGAGCTAAACGTAGCTTCATTATATACACGTTTTGTTGAGTTCTCCTTTTGCTAGTAGGGGTAGGAGAAGAGTCAGGGGTGTGGTACTATTTTGCTATCAATCCAAAAAAAATTAAATTCGAAGTTTGTTTACCAATGCACATACATTTTCAATAACTGAAGAGCAAAACTGTTTAGCTTTTCAAATGCTTCTTATCTTTTATATTATCTATTCTTATATTTTATTATTATTAAATAATAATGTAATAGATAAGGTTTGTTATGTTTAAACATAAGACTTACTCTTCCAACTATTGCCGAACTGGTTTACTTATAATTCTGGAATTTCCGGCACATTATATACTTAAAATTCTATTATTATAATTTTGAATTCACTGAAATGATTATTATGAAGAGAGTTTCACTTTTCTGTTACAGTGATACTTTCATCAAAGAAATTTGTATTCTAACATAGTAGTGACTATTATCATGTATGTAACTGCTCTCATTGACAATGTCAAATTCTAATTCGCTCCTTTTTCTTCTTATTTTTTTATGTTCCCTTTTTTTTACATACACACACTTCTTTAGTGAAAAAAAGTAACATCACTCAAATTCCATACCAAATTTTTCAAATTTAATCAGAAAAACATTTTTTTTTATTAATATTTATTTTTCATTAATCCCACCTCTCTTGTTGCCACAGTACTGGAAACCTCCGTATATCAAAACAAATATATTTTTTGACTATTAAGTGTATACTTTGCTATTAGGTGTATGTCATAAAATTTATTTTCAAAAGCTTAATCTGTATAATGAACAAAAATTTCTTAGTCTTGGCAAACAATGCTCACAGATCCACTTTTAATAATGCCTGTCAATGAAATCATTATTGAGAAATTTTTTTCAAAAGCTAACATTTTCTTGAGAAAATTTTGTAGAATTTAATATTTAGAAAGTATGGGATACCAAACTGATGTAGATTTTTTCTGCAAGATAATTGTATTTACACAAAATATCTTCAAAGTATTAAGATGTTTTAAACTTTAATAGAGCCTGCGATGTGAATCAAATTTCAACTTTGACATGTCTTCAAAGTGCTTAATTAGTAGTGCTTAAAAGTAGAAAACAGTTTAGAAAATGTTGACTCATTTGTGAGAAAATTTAATTGTAGAATTATTTTTTTAAAGTTCATAGCAAATTAATTTTCCCTCTTCGCAGAACTATTAAAAATTCAAAAATGTACAGTTGACATCAACTAATGCCTCTGCATTTTGGAAGTTAGTCTATCAACAAGTACACATTTGAAATTGGACCTGCAGATGGAATGGAAAAACAATTGAATATTAATTTTTAGAAATGCAAACGTTTTAATGACAATGCTACCTTTTCTCACAATATTACTGGTCATCATATTTATCCTTAGAAAGAAAGGAAAGAGAAAATGGTGATAAATATACGAGTCCCAGGTAAAGTTCACCAAAACAAATGGATTTCCTCTCAAAATTGCTGGAAACAAAAGGTGCATTAATAATTAAATACTCATTTTTGAAGAATTCAAGTTTACAGTGTAAGACTAGAAACTGAAAATTTGAATTTCATGAAAGCTGAGCATACATCAGAACAATCTCCAGTATTACAGAAATAATTTTATGTACACACAATTCTTGTGTGATGACAGCTATTTTTAATTATGAAGTTATTGCTTTTGTGTTCTTTGAACGATGTAGCTTTGAAAACGTTTGAAAATTACAACTGAAACATGAACAATGATTTAATATATGAAAATTGTCACAAATATCAAAAACTGCATTTGAAAATTATCAGAATATTATACAGTTGTTTCAGTAATGACATTTTACAAATAAATTAATGGTAAATGAATGATGAAAAATTGTAAGAGGACATTGGTTAATATGTATGTCAAATTCAATTATTTAGAGAATATTTTATTCCTAACTGGATTTTGGATATTAAAAATTTCTAGTAATTTGGAATTTACCAAATATACAGAATTCTCTTAACATCCTAATCTTTGTTAGTTTTGTACGAGATAAAATAATGATGGGATTTTATTAATCATAGAATAAGAATTGGTAATTAGATCTTTTGTGATCACCTGATGAGGACTTTAAATTTCAGTTTCAAAAACGTGTTGATTGTACATGTGTAGGACTACAATAATTTTTACAAAAATGATCTGTTAAAACGGTCTTCATTATAATATGAATGTTGCAGACACTAGTTCAACTTCACATATTAATCTACTTTTTCCTCTTTATACGATTCAAAATCTTCGATTAGTAGAAAAATATTCTATTGAACTTTTGTTAATTAATGGGATTTATGGATTGTAAATGTAATTTATTGACTTATCATTTATATTAATTTATTTGCCAGCCAAACATTAATTTGCCTTATAATATACACGATAAAATGGATATTATTTAGTTTGAACTTCCGCCATCATTAAACTCTTTTAGTTCTCTTTTTGCCCACAAGGTAGAGTTACTGCAGAATGGCCTGGTTCGGAGTGTCTCTAATATGTAGTTAGATTTACCGACAAGAGATAGCGTTCGAACGTGTGCAGTCGACGTGCGACTAGCGAGAAATAATGATTGGTTGGTGCCGGGGCAGCCTGAGCAGAAGATAGAAGGAGCTGGTCGGGTGTGGATAGGAGGTGTTCTGCGCGTGGACGTCGCTGCGTCCTGAGTGTAGGTCGCCGCTCTTCATCCTTGTTCCGTTCTGGCGTGCGTTAGGATCGCGGTTTTCAGTTAATCGAGTCGTTCTTATCGTCCTGGTTCTGTGCTCACATAATCAGTGCTTTTCTGAGCTTCGGTGTGCGTTAAATGTACCAAAAACACAAGTGATTGCATCTCGCAGTTGTGTTTTGTTGTTGCTGCCTACTGAAAGTAATGGGAACCAGAATGTGTCCAGTGTTGAATTCGATGCAGCAATGAAGCCTGTTGTTGCTGTCCAAATGATCAGTACAGATCCTTCAGAGCTCGCATAAATAATAGAACCATTGACAACATTTTGGAGCCAGTTGCCACAGACGAGATCAATATGGAACCAAACATCGAAAGGGAGTGCAGCGCGTTGGGAGGGCTTTTCCAACAGATCATTGCAGATATGAAGGTAATGTGATGTTTTCTATATTTTGCCAAGTATTTTAATGCTTTTCATCTTTATTGTAAGTCAATTGCAATGTATTAATTATGGCTAACCGTACCCGCCTCAGATTTCGTAATTTCCAATAATTTGTGAAATTTTGAAAGTTAATGTACGTGCCGTACTTTTGGAAAAGAAAGTGAATGCTAAAATATGTCTGCATGTAGAATATTTAAAGATTGTCGTAAGTTGGAAAAGTTTGTTGAGATTGTTTTGATACCGGTTCAGGTTTTGTTTACATATCGAATTATGTTAATATTTGTCTCATTATTTCACCTTGTGGATAACAATTCAGGATTATTTGTTTAGAGGAATGATGCACTAACTTGCACACACCCACACACTTGCATAAATAAATGAAAACTTTTTTACCGCCTTTTTATTACATTCGTGAATTTTAGCCTTTGAGATACGTACTGGAGAACTTCCAGATATTGATCACTGATTTTTCTTCCACGTTTATTCACGAACTCGTGTTGATCGCCAAACAGTTCATTGGAGCAGTGTTTGCATGGCGCTTCTGCTAATCATTGATTTGCTGTTTTGGATTCGTGGCGGTGCTTGTGATCTACGCTGGTGTGTATCTCACGCTAAATTGTTTGTGTGTAGCACGTCCGTGGCCAATGCATCACAAGTAGTCAGTGGGCTATTTAACATGGGATTTAAAGGCCGCTTCCGTGCCAGGAAGAGAAGTTGTTTTTTGTTGCTGTATAGGTCTTCAATAGAGGATTGGCGTAAGCGTTCTTGGAGGGGATTTTGCAGACTTAGGGCCAAGTTGCACTTCGGCCTTGTGTTACGAAAACGACTTTCCCTTTAGCAACTTTGAATCACGAAATCTGCTTCAGAGTCACGGCCTGAAAGCACGATCGCCGCTTTTCGTTTTGTTGATAGTTTGGTTGAAAGTAGATGTTTTCGTGCTGTTTCTGTGCTCTGTATCTCACAGAAACGCCGTTTTTGCGGGATGCCAAAAGGCCGAAATTAAATAGCCGAACAGGCTATTATTGATATCAGCAAATTTCCGCGCTCAGAACTTAGTAATAATGTAGGACGACAATTTTGCAGAACGATTAACAAATCGAATTTCCTTCATTTAATTTTTAGTTTGTGCATTTAGAAAACCATAAAAACATTTCATTGAAAGATCATGTTCCATGAATAGAAATTCCAAGCGTCCGTAAAGGAAATCGATACAATTGCATTTTTCTATGCCTTTATATGCTACCTTTATTTTAGTGCCTCACGTATTTAAGATTGTTTAAAATTATTATATTCTAAATCAAAAGCGACGGGAGATAAGAGTTAAAGAGTTGCCCGGATGAATCGAATGCCATTATTGAATATTCTTAGAAGATAATCTTGTCATTCCATCAAGCGGCACGTGCATTAGGGCTGAAAAATTTCTCTAGTTACACACTGGTTGAATGGGTAACTTAACACTATTATTCTCTTTGGATCACTTGTGTGTGCTCTTGTTAGTTTTATGGGGATTCAGTCCTATTCCGCATTCCAGAAAAATAAAATGTTGCGGTAGCAAATATTCATTTAGCTGCTTAGAATAGTAAAAGAAATTGTGGACTAAATTACTTTGACTAACAAAACTAAACGACTAAACTTCGTCACTATACAAAGCGTATGTTTGGTTGAAATGGTGAAACTTGACAAAAATCGAGGCCCCGTTTCTGACCACTGTGTTTCTTGACTAATTAACGAAAATACTTCTGAAAAGGGAGATATAAGTATTTTGCGATGGCAGCATTCCACAATTTGTGACATTCTATGAAAGGAGGAATCGTAAAGGATTTCCTCGTAACGACATAAAATATTAGTGAAGGAAACTTCGATTAATCGCATACTCGTTTTCGTTGTATGTTTCAATCGTTTCAAGAATTAGGTGCTTTCATTATTGTTGTGAAATACGGTTTTACGTTGTATGAAACTCTATCGTTAATAATTCTTGAATATCTTCGAATTATTATGATATAATGATGGTTTCAGTGTCCTGTAATTTAAATGACTTAATCAGGAATGAGAATGCTAGTGCCGTATCAATCTTCTCACTTGTTCCGGTGACAATGTAAGCCTGGTTGTGGTCGTATCTGAAATAAAACTGATATGCAAGCCCAGCTAGTACGATGCAATTGGTAACAATGAAAGTCGAGTAATCGATTCCATCCATGGTTTTTGCGAGTATTTTGCATCCGAATGAGATTCTCGGGATTTAATGACAAACTGAATTGCGGGATCCGTAATGCGACTGTGGGATTTTCGTACTTCAGCTCTGCAGTATTGGCCATTTGGATTTTGGAATAAGCACGACCTCAATCTAATGATGATTACTAAACTACGTTAATAAATCGTTCGTCATTTAATCCCGAGAATCTCCTCGTTCATATTCTCTCGGGATATACTTTCAGTCGCCCAATGAACTCTAGCCTAGTGACCAGGTTAAATTTTCGCCAATCCAAAGAGACGCACTCGTTTTTTAATACGAGCTCGTTTTTAATACTCTTGAAAAAACGAAATAATCTATTTAAATGTTTTATTTTTTAATTATTTCAAATAAAACTTCGAGTGAAACTTTTTATTTATCGAAATATCCATTAAAAACTCAAATGTGATCCAACAACTCGTACCGAAAAACAAAAAACAACACAAAATAATGTAATGTGACAATATAATATAAACTTCATTGGCTAGTATTCACTAGTTCTATTTCATCACAAGAAACGCAAACGCATACAAAGGCAACACAAATACAAAATAAACTTCCAGTAAGATACAAACTTGTTTTACAACTTTGCTACATGTCGTGCATTTGTTACTCGTTTGAAATCTTAAAACCGGGGGAAGGGGAAATCCTTAGACGCACAGTATAGTATATAATATAAAGGTGGTCCTAAATTAATCATTTGACTTTTCAAATGATAAAAATTAGTAAATATTTTTATATGAACTATATTTTATAAAAATATTCAAACCCAAAAATTCTCACTGGGTCGTTTATTTTTAACCTTTTTGTTTTGCAACCCTTATAGTAACAGACCAAATCTCATTCAGATGGCGTCATTTGTTATAAGTTCAGTATTTATTTGTTTAACGTTAGAAAAAGATAAAAACTGTGTGACCTACAGTTCTGGGATCTCTATCCTAACTCAAATACTAGTGGTGTTACTTAAGGTGAATTATTATGAATACATGAAGCAACGAGCGTTATTGGCAAGAATGAGTAAGGAAATATTCGCTCCTACATAAAAGAAACTATCTGCAAAAGCAAATCAGGTACAGATTCAGGTTATTGTTCCTAGTGTTCTACAGGAAGGAATGAACTTACTGCAGCGAGAAAATGGAGAACGATTATTTGAATATCTACATTCGCTACAATACTCAATAAAACGTGCACATGTAGTGAAGCAAAATGTATGTCCAGAAGCAAAACAAGGGACCATGTCGGCATTCGCTCGAAGGATTAGGGCAACTGGACGAAGGAGATTAGGATCAGTAGCCCGAAAGCAGAGGAACAATACTTGTTATTCTGGTATTTACTGTTATAGAATGTTCAGTCCAATTTTTCAAATGGTAACTAATGCGTTAAATATCATAGTTGAAACCAATATTATTTTCCTTTTTGATGTTCAGTTTAGTATCTAATTGTATAAAAACGAAACGTGTAGCTGTGGCACGTATTACGTGTGCTTAAACCACGGTTATGCAAGTTGTGCTGCCCAAGTTTTCTCCTATTAGTTTTGTATTTGTTATTTGTCAGCTCGCTCTGTCCGTAAATTCTTCGAAAGGGAATTAAATTGCTAAGGGCGAATTTCGAAAACACAAGCATTTTATAATGCTGATAATTCTCATGATTTTGTAAATTTGCTCCAAAATTTGCTGATTTGTATAGAATTATTGAATTGTGTAAAACAATTCAGAGATAACTAATGGCAAAAGTAGGAGGGCGTGTTAGCGTGATTTATTAGTGAAGAACGTTATTTAATCGTATTATGCTTTTAAGTCATGGAAGGGCTACTGAGAATCTTACATTTCTTATTCGCAAAAACACGATATGATTCTGTAGCTTCGAAAAGGAGAATTACTGAAAGTAAATAATGCTGCGGTTTAGACTCTCGTCATGGTTGCAGTCTTCAAAAAGCGAAGCCAGTTTCTTATGCTAGAAACGTGACAGTGAAAAAGGTGTTAAAACTCAAAAGCACTGGAATTGAGAACAAGTATTTCGGCGTTTCTGTTTAGATTAATATTGCGATGGTACGATTTTGAACCGAATTGTAAGAATTTTATTCTGCAGTTATGGACTATTTTGCAGGAAATTCATTATTAAAAGTAAAGGGCAACTCGTTGACTTAATGAATTAGGTACCCGTTTCTAAAAATGTGACGATATTCTTTCGAAATTCTAGAATCGATATATCTACATACATCGGAACCAACACTAAATATCCCCGTTGGTTCATCACACCTCCTGTGTTGTTTCGCACTTTCACTGCCGTGCTTGCTCGAGTTGTCATTAGACTCTGAATTATGCTAATGGAGGCGAAGCATGCACAAATATCATTGCGAAGGGATGTAAATATAGAAACCCACTTGATAGAATAAATAAATAACGATGAGAACACGAGCTTTTGTAGCAGAAAGTATTGTGTTAATGTCCATAGGTGAGCGAATTATTTTGCTTAAACCTACCATTGCAGGTGATGATAAATGATCCTTGCTTATCTAAAACCTTATAGTGTTCGCTTTGGCGTTTCCTTTTTTCCTCTCACTATCTCAGACACTGGCCATTGACATGTGTTCAAGCCTATTCCCCCTTTCATTTTCTGTTCATTTTCTTTCTTCACCTCCCTCCAATAATCTCTCCCTCTCCACTCTGCTCCCTCCTTCTCCCTTTCATCCCCTTTCCATCCCCAACGGGAATCGCCTGACTGAATCCTGAAGTCGGTTTCCCCTCACCGTTCTATCCAGCTACTCCCCTTTCACTTTTCGTTTCTTAAGAAGGCATATTCTGATTCGTTCATCCACTGTTAAGGGAGGAGTAAGCATTTTAGTTCATTTTGCATTCGTAACTAGCGCGCGTAATGTTTCACCAGTCCAGAGAAAACCTCGAACACACGTGAACACGGCAGAGTCTTCAGAGTTGTGTGTAAGTAGATGTGTAAGATGATGTTCGTGAAAGGTGATTTCGTGTTTTGTCTCCTCAAACTTTTTAAGAGTGGATTTCAACGTTGCCAGCTCTCTAGAAAGACACGCGATTGTTTGTTGAAAATAGACTGAAGTTCATGATAAATTGTTATCTAGCAATATGATTCTAAATAGAGCGCGCTAAACGAAGAAATCATTCCTTTCACGGAGAAAAACAACGGGATGGAGTCGGGCTACGCCTCTTTGGAATGCTAGTTAAACGGCTTGGACTAGTTGACCGCGGGATGCAGTCGGTATACGCTCAACAAATTGGATGGAGTCGGGCTATGTCTTTCGTGGGAATAACGGCTTAGAAAGGTCGCCCGCGGGATGCAGTCGGTATACGCCCAACAATGGGTTGGAGTCGGGCTATGCCTTAGAATAGTTAACAGGTTACAGTCGGACCAACAATAGAATGGGATGGAGTCGGACTATGCCTCTCTGGGGTGGTAGGTGGTTGACCGCGGGGGCAGTCGGTATACGCTCCCAAAGAACTGAATGGGATGCAGTCGGGCTATGTCTTTGGTGAGAGTAACGGCTTAGAAAGCTGCCCGCGGGATGCAGTCGGTAAACGCCCTACAGAATGGGATGGAGTCGGGTTATGCTTTCTGGGGTAGTAGGTAGTTGACGGCGGGGTGCAGTCAGTATACGCCCAACAACAGAATGGGATGGAGTCGGGCTATGTCTTTCGTGGGAATAACGGCTTAGAAAGGTCGCCCGCGGGATGCAGTCGGTATACGCCCAACAACAGAACGGGATGGAGTCGGGTTACGTCTTTGATGGGTGGTAGGTAGTTGACGGCGGGGTGCAGGTCAGTATACGTCCAACAACAGAGTGGGATGGAGTCGGGCTATGTCTTTGGTGGGAGTAACGGCTTAGAAAGGTCGCCCGCGGGATGCAGTCGGTATACGCCCAACAACAGAATGGGATGGAGTCGGGCTAGGTCTTTGGTGGGAGTAACGGCTTAGAAAGGTCGCCCGCGGGATGCAGCCGGTATACGCCCAACAACAGAATGGGATGGAGTCGGGCTGTGTCTTTGGTGGGAGTAACGGCTTAGAAAGGTCGCCCGCGGGATGCAGTCGGTATACGCCCAACAACAGAACGGGTGGAGTCGGGTTACGTTTTTGAGGGGTGGTAGGTGGTTGACGGCGGGGTGCAGTCGGTATACGCCCGGCGCGCGTCGTCCGCCGGCAGGTGTCGCCCCGGGGGTTGGGCCGGCGCGGCCTTGCTCCGGAGCGGAGGGCAACGTACCGTTCGCCGCCCGGCGCCTGGGCCGGGCCGTGCAGAACCAGCAGCAGCCGCCGCCGCCGCCGCCGCCGCCGCCGCCGCCGCCGCTGCACCGGCCGTCTCGCCGCGCGGTCCCGTTTCCCGGGCCGCCGCCCCGCGCGACGGCGGCGGAGGTGCGGGGTCCGGCGTGGAGCTCCGTTTACACCAGACGGCTAGCTGTCTTCGAAGATCTGCACGCGTGGAAGTTGCCCTCCGCGACAGGGTCTGTCCGGGACTGGGAAGGAAATGGCGCCGCGCGCTGATGACATCTTCAGTACTCGCCGTAAGATAGCAAACGATCGTGCAATTGTGATCTTACGAAAATTGACATTTAATTGTAATGTAAAGTGAGAGCAATTATTCCTTATACGTACAGATTTATGTGTATCACTGATAGCGGGCGTAATGCATGTTGACATAACCTCTCCTTAATGTTATCACTTAATTTTCTGTATTAATGGATTACAATCCACATTAGGGATGTTTAAAATGTTCACAACGTACATTATTACACTTTATCTCAGAGTTGGCTGTGGCCAATGTACAAAGGCTACCCCCTCCCCCAAAAAAATCTTCTTCCACTTGCGATTAGCAACAAAAATATTCTGATAACAATTATGAGCATAACACTTGCGAGTAAGAATAACTGTTTAATTAAACGAATTCGTATTCGATATTACGTGGAAACGACACTCGATGGAATTAACACAGTACTACTCATATAACAATCACGCGACTGTCTTCTACGCTGCGCAATTCCACGGCGATACTAGTGTCCTCAGCCGGTACTGCCCTGTCTGAAATCTTACAGAACTCGGAACCGGCAAGTGATACGGGACGTTCCGATGTCTTATCCACTGCCTTCCGCGTCCCCTGGTGTTTCCAAGACGTGTCCTCGTGGACACGGCGCTTGTGCCGCGTCATGGAGGCCGTTCTCCGGAAGATAGATCATGTGGAGATGTGATGTGGCCTCGATGTGTCAGTCCGCTTACCTTCCACCGCTAGGTAGCCGTGTTCAAATTCTCAACGTTCCATGTGGATTGTGCTTTCGCCAGGTTGTCTCAAGGTTCACCTGTTTTCCCCGTCTCAAAGTTCAGCATTGCTCCACCATTCAAATCATAAGAGTATCACATCATCCATGAAAACCGTTCGTTTCAGTTAGAGCGAAGTCAGGAAAGACGACCTCGGTTGCGCAGGGACCTGGGAACTCGAAATTGAAGGTTGGGGGTTCGAGGCTCTTGTAAGGCGCAACTCCCACAACTTCGGATCCCTTCTTAAATTCACCCCATAATAAAAAGACATGAGTGAGCTAGTCCAACCCACCTATTTTTGCTTGTTCTGCGCAGTACCAGTTACGTCAGGAACCACGTGAAAACAACACGTGCCCTTTGTTTGAAAAGGCAGGACAGACGCTGCCCGCCAAGCCGCACAACAAGCGAGAAGCTTGAGAAACATTTTGAAAGAGGAATAAAGTGTCGATTTTGAACAGTGACCAACCAAAAATAATACGATTAAGGTGTAGTTAAAATAAAAGATGTAATATTTTTTTAAAAAATTCTCGATTTATTAAAAAAAAACTAGAAACTGTGTGACGTATGGGGAAGAAAATGAAATGCGAAGTTTTCGCGAGTGCCAGAACTGCTAAATGTTAAAAGAATAAAAGTTAAATAATAATCATAATGAGAAAAGCGTGAGATTAGCAACATTTATAGAAACTATACCTGCTTTGTGTTTCAGTGACTTCATTACTGCAAAAGCTGCTCTTATTGCGAGTCACAAGGACATTACTGTTGGCGTCGTCACGCGTTTCAAATGACAAGCCCAAAGAAGTATAAAGTATGGTAGAACGTAAAAGGAAAACGGATATGAAGTGCTCCTCTCACTGTAATTATATTTAGTCTTTGAATAAGGATCTGTGGCTAGGCATGTACCGACTGCATTCCGCGGTCGACTTTTTTTTTAAGCTGTTTACCTACTTCCCCAAAAAGGGATAGCCCGACTTCATGACGTTCCTTTTCCCTCGGTATAATGATTGAGTTGTACGTTTCCTATGTTCTATTCAGAATCGCACTGATCGATTATAATTGAGCCACTTCTGTTTGTTTCCAAGAAACATTCGCATGTCATTTTAGAACACCGCCTGCATTGAAAACCAAATGTAAAGTTTGTGGAAACAAAACTTCAAACCTCGTATCAAGAGTATTTTCTTAGCACGCTGACTTATCACAATTACGAAGATTCTGCCATGTTCACCTCTGTTTGAGGTTTTCTTTGGACTGGTGTGGGAACATCTTTATGCGTTACTCATGAATAGAAACTTAACTAGACGTTGTAATCGTAGGCTTCCGCGGTCAGTCATGTGATCCCTCTGTGGACATCACTCGAGCCCTGAAGAAGACCACGATATGCTCGACATCGACATTAACATCGACATTACTGCCCCCTCGACGCGACGTCTCTCAGGCAGCCGAAAGCGTTAACAAAACATTTTACCCCTTGCGAAACACGGGATGCAGTGGGGTTGTGCTCTCTCAGATCAAGAAAAGCGAAAGGGGATTATCTGGAAAGCGGGGGTTAGGGAAAACTGTCCGCGGGATGCAGTCGGGCGATCCCCCTGCGGCTGGCACGTTTCCACCGCGGCCTTCGCTCGGGGCGGTAGTATGTCGCGCGGCGCTGCCAGTGCAGACTGCGCGGCGGTGACGGCGGCAGCTGCAGGCGGCGGCGAGCAGCAGGGCCCGGCGCCCTTATATGGCGGACGCGGTGCTCCGCGCCGCACCGCCGGTGTTTGCGCCGCTTTTGGGTCGCGGGCAAAACCTGGCGACTCCCGTGGGAGCGGGGCTGGCTCGCGCCGCTGTCTGCGGCGGCGGCGGTGGCCGCCAGGGATGTGCATTCGTCCACTGCCACGCGCATCAGTCCCTTACGCATGATGTAAAGACATGGGTTAGCGATTGAGCCGCGTATCCTGCTTCAGCCAATGAGTTTCGTGTACCAGTTTGCGTCACAATGTTAGCGGGAATTTTAAATGCGGCCAGTTTACAAAATTGACATTGGTGCTAGTCATTGAAACGGAGATATGAAGCACTTTCGTAGATATTGTATCTGTTATTGCAACTACACCTTCAAATTATTTTTGGTTGGTCACCGTTGAAAACTGTCGCTTTATGCCATTTTCAAAATGTCTCTTCATCACATCTCGCTTGACGTGGAGCTTGGCGGCCAGCGTCTGGGTTGGCTTTTCAAACGGAAGAGCGCTTGTTATCATATGGTGTGCCTGTGTTGTGGCATATCTGGTGCTGTGCAGAACGAGCAAAAATCGGCGCGCCGGACAAGCTCACCCATGTCTTTTCATCATGCGGTAGCGGTGTTCCTTCCCGTGGGACGTGGAGACATTTTGTAAGAATAAAGAGTACAATATTCCGCAATCTCAAACTCCGGAGACAGTTCAGGTGGTACCCACCTCAGCGATGTAAGTAACTGTATCGGACATTTTGGGCGAAATCTATTCTTTTATGTAGGAGAGCGAGTAAGTAAAAACATTCCAATTGAATTCTAGAACTAAAGAATGGTAATATTAGTTCACTTGTACATTACAACAAGTACAGCTCGAGTTCTGCGAGTTGTGGTTTCACATTGCATGTACCTATGAAAGGAAGAATATCAGATTCCTGATTTAATCAGAAAGTCTCAGATTATTTCGGGCATGTCATCTCCCTCTCACCGACCCCCACCCCGCGACCGCGCTCGGTCCCACCTCAATGTTGTAAGATGGCTCTTGGCGCAAAAAAGTGACGCGAGGCCGTGCAGTGTGGATGCCACCTGGGAAATCCACCCTGGTAGTACTAAACAAGTTAGTAGTTCTTGGGACTACGAGACGCGCCGCAGGCCTGATAGTTGAGAAATTTCATGGGGATGAGGAAGAATTCTATTGTTCGAAATGAAATATTACAATTGAAAAGTTGGCAGTTCATAAGAGCCTGTGTTTCGTATGCTGATCATGGTGCACTCTCGTCGTTCTAACAAGTGAAATATTCCGAAAAATTGGGCCTGGTACTTAAATAGTGCAGCTTTTGTTAATGAGAGTGGATTCAGTCCAAAGAATCGTGACTTCAGTTCCCCTGTGTCTGCGTCTTGGTAGCGATGTTCAGTAGGGTTTTGTGAGCTTTTACACTCATCGTCCTCTTGCACATCGAAGGGCTGTTTTGATAAGTTTTGCGCGGGCGAGCGATGTCTGAACCTCCAGCTACATTCGTCTGTGTACCAAAATAGTGGAACATCTTGCGGTAAAATACGGAATTAGCGCCTGAGCCATTGGCATTGCCTCATGTTTTACGGGAATTGTTTCTCACTTTTGTAGAGCAACAAATCTTTCCGCAACCAATAAGAAGAAAGTACACGATTGAAGGTTTAAATGATTAAGGCTTTATCAATACACAACATTAACTAAGAGCACGCATTAAATTTTGATGGACGTTTGATGTAATAGATATCAGAAGTTCCATTTATTAGCTACGGATTGTGATGGCAGCCAATGGAAAATTTTTGGCGTCTAAATTCTCCTTCTCTCCCCCTTGAATTAGTCGTAGTAATCCATGAAATGGCGCAGCCCGACGGGGGGTGTAATGCATTTCCTAGTGATGGATTACCGGTCTCCCCCACCGCTGCGCTGGGGTCCTGCAAGGCGCGGCCAGTGTCGCCAACGCCGCAATATCCACGCCGTTTCCTGGAGTTTCGTATCATAGTACGTGATGCAAGCTTGTTTCATTGTACTTGCAATTAAGCATTGCATTTAAGCAAGATCATTGTACGCCTTGCAAGCAAGGGCGGAAATGGGGCTGATAATGCTCGCGCTGACAATGCATCTATCAGTGTAGTTGAAAATTTTCAGTTAACTCGTATTCGTTATTTATCTATTATAGCTTTATTAGCTATATTATAGCTTTCCGATCATGAAGAACTTCCCATTGTAGATCCGAGACATCTCGGCGAGTACTTGGTTTGAATTGACGAATTAGTTTTTGTTATTTATGGTCGCATCAGCGTCTAGATCATTAGCGAGCACGGTTGAATGTAACGGTATGGTAACTGTAAAGATAACATGATATGGTAATGATAGGGGAGGGGGTTAAAGGACGAACACAAACACAACCATGCCCGAGGCAGGACTCGAACGCGCGATCTTTCGGTTCGAGATCGCTACGGCACTACTTCCTTAACGAACTCGACCATCCGGTCCGGCTCGCAATTCTTTATTGCAGAAAGCCTTGTTTTGACGGTCCTACTTGAAGTAAAGTAAAGGAACGACGGGTTGAAGTACCAGTAAAATCTGCCTGACGCGGAGCGTGAGGGAGATAGCTTTAAGCGGCCGTGAGACGGGGGGGCGGTACTCGGGAGCGCACTCTGTGGAATCATTTCCACCCTTGCACGCGTTCTGGCACCGCGTGTGCGCACTGCGTGGCTGCGAGGGGAAACGGCGCCTGGAGGGGTGAGGAAGGCAGGGAAGGGAGCCCCCCCCCCCCCCGATGACGCACTCGCACTGTGGACCACACTGGAGAAAAAGAGCGCAGAAATATGCAAATTAAAAGACATTGACTTCGACTGGGTAAAAAAGTGGTCATGTTGCAGGATTCAACATTTTCTGAAGATTTTTTTTTTTTTTTTTTTTTTTTTTTGTTATTTAAGATCGCATTAACATCTAGGTCATTAGCGGCCGCTGTAGCATTTAACAGTATGAGAACTGTGAAGATGACATGATATGGGGGGGGGTGAAACTCGAACCCGCGATCCTTTTAAGCGATATCGCTTTGGCGCTACTGCCTTAACGATCTCGGCGATCCGGGCCGGCTGAGAAAATATTTGTTTAATGAACTTAATGATCTTTTATTCAAGAAATCGTTGGTACACGTTCTAAAAATAGATTAAGAATTATCTTAGAACTAAATTAAAATGAATGTATCAAGTTAATACATTTTTATCTGAATGAACTGGCTGATAAACCTACAAACAAGAAACGCACAAGGAAACTCAAGTATTATGAACACATTGCGAGAAAGAGTAATGCTTCAGCTAAATCACGAAACATTTTTTCTTCGTTGCATTCACAGATTTATCAGAATGCTTAGGCACCGTCTCACTTTTAGCACTAGTGTTAAACATTGAATGTTCCTGAATAATAGTCTGGATAATATTATTGAATAGTGGCTCTCTAAAAATATATGTATTATGGATCAAGAAGTACTGGACTTTCTGTTACGTGCTCTGTGATGATACTTTCGTCTTTCGGAGCACTGGGCGCGGCCGTGAAAGCGCCCTCCGGGACCGATGTTATAACCGAATCGCCTCCCCGTGCGCCACCGCGATGTACGTAGATTGGGGATTTGGCGTCGACTGTCGGGAGTTTGGCGTCTCGGTGTGACACTTGTTTAAATGGCGGAAGGCATTGGAAACACTTGACGTTTCGAAAGAAGCGACATTGCATAAATTATTTTGCATGTTGTAAGTTCATAACCTTGGTAGGCAAGGGTATCAATTGACAAAGGACGACAAACGAACATTCATGTATTAATTGGCATTTTGAAGTAATATTTCGTTTAAAAATGTTCCATTCATGGAGATGTGAAAGAATTTAATAAAATGTATTTCCGAGGGTAAAATGAATGCGTTACTGGACGCATGTGACTAGACTTTTTTTGACGACCACTAAACGACGTAAGTATGCTGAATATTGGGCAGAGTTTTTGTTTGAAAAGTGCCCTAGAACGCAAGCCCCACTCATTCGACCTAGTATGTTTGATATTGAATTTCGATTTTATGCGAATGGAATTAATTGGAATTATGATTTACTAGATAGTTTTCAATTACGTGTTATAATTTGCGTTTTTAATTCGTACATAGAATGCCTTGTTCGATGTTAAATAGTACTTTGTAGCTGTTGTTTTAAAATGCTGTTTGTGAGCAAGAACAGTTGTCACTTTTAACTTTATAGAATCGGGAAGTTCATGGGATTGTACGGCACGTTCTTTGTGATGCTACTGTGCATTTCGCAAGTTTGCAGTCATGTGCTGTTAGCCGTTGCAGTCTCCCTCACCGGCAACCACAGAGTTCCGTTTTGATGGCGTCACGTCTCTTGTTACTCAGGCTCCCCTCTCGCGAGACCCGGATTTTGCGAAGTCTTGATTCATATGCCACTCTACATCCAGGAGGAACCTTGGAACCCTCGCTTTGACCTTCTAAGACGTAGCACCTAGTTGGTTATTGCATTCTGGTATCTGTTAAGTGTATCACAGTTGCATGTTCACTTTTTAATGACTTCGATTTGATTTACGATGTATGTTTGAATATCGCCATTGCGATTTTTTGGAAATTGATTGTAGTTGAGGAAATGTTGCCTTTTGCCTTTCCGGCACCGTGTAATCTTCGAAAGAAACTGTGCATCACATTTTCTAAAAACTGCAAAATGTGCGATGCGGAACTTGGGAAGGTATGCCAACTAAAAGTCTGCATCCCATCGTGAAGAACGGTTAGGAAAGAGACTGCATTGCCACTCAAGTCATTATTTTGCCTCTTTGTAGAACTGCTGCCGTGTCTCTGGAAAGTGCTGGGTTCGTAAATATAACGGAAGAACTTCCAATTAAGTTAATGTCTGTGTGATACTGTCCTTTTTGATGTATAGTACTAAAACGCAACACCAGGAGCGGCTGGACGTAGTATGCGCTCACTGACAACTGTTCGGCCAACGCTGCGTGGCAGCGGTGAAAGGTCCCTGGCGTTTCCTGCATGCCGAGAGCGAGGTTACGCTCTTACGTCTCCGCGGGCCAAACAGCTCCTTGGTCATGACTGCGTATGCCACCGATGTACGTACTCCGCGAAGTCTTTAAGAGGACGGAAGTTAATTTGCGACTTGTCCCTTAACCTTCCCAGTTAACGAATCGCCGCTATGCGATCGGAGAACGAAACGTTAAGAACAACCGACGGAAAACCGCAGGAACGAAGGTTTGCATTTCGTAGTTTGAATGTGCGTGGCTTAATTTCGTGACAGTGGTCTGCGTGCGTTTGTGTCGGTGAAGAGTCAGATTTTCATATCTTTAAAAACATGGTTTGTGTCCAAAGAAAGAAAGTGTGAGAATAACCACTAATGCCAATTTGAATGTGAAGGATTTCGATGTGCAAAAGATGATTCTTTTCTAGCTACTTTAGAAGGAATTGCCGAAAATAAGCAACTTCGATAACTTGAAAGTCTGTTTCTACATTAAATTTCGTAACTTCGTTTTTCTTTTTCCTAACAAGCTCTTCAGCTTCAAAATGTTGACATAAAATGCGTCGGAAATTAAAGGTTGTTTATTAAATCGCGGAGGACGATGGCTAGGTTCTCACCAATAATTTGGATAGGTATTGTGAAGCGTCAACTGGGCCGTAGAAGTAGGTTGTTTTGACGCGATTTGGAACGCAGTATGGATTGTTCTGCAGTTTCTTTCGGAAGTGACCAGATTCCGTTACGTGAAGCCTGATAAGGAATTCAGCAGTTCATCCTATCGCATTAAAGGATTTTCGCTGGTGACGTGTATTTTTGGGACGTACTAATAGCCCGTTTAAGAATCCGTGAGGTTGTGAAAAAATCACTTTGTGTGGGGCCGGTGCTTCTGGCTACATGTGCCAGTTTTAATCAGTTCCTGATGACACTGAAATGTGTGCCAAGTGATGCGAATGTGACGTATGTTGGTTGGCTGGTGTGCGACTGACAAAAGCCTCCCTCTCCCCTGAAGAAGGCCATGGCACGGAGGGTGAAACGATGGCTTTTCCGCTGAGAACGAGGCGTCACCCGAAAGTAAAGGGAAGTAATAGCAATACCATTGGACAGTTTACGCAAGTGAATTACAAGAGGTATGCGACACGAAAAGAACGTTCATTCCCGCAGATTATGAATACTTTTATTTTATTTTATTTTATTATTATTTTTTTCATATCTTGAGGTCATGGAAAAAAGTGTCCGTTACAATTAAACTTTCGCATGTGAAGTTAATGCTTCACAAGAAATCATCTCTACTGAGTGACGTCGAACATTGAGTAATGAGCACAACTTGTACTGTCATCGTATCTATTCCTTTGAATCTATTGCCTCGACGGATGCTTTTGTGAATCTATAAGCCTGCATTTTCATAAGAGAATTTATCCTGCTTTGAAGTGGCCCTGGAATTGGAACCGGTTCCCGTGTATGTTTTTACCGCCAAATTTAACGACGCATGCGTTCTGATTACGGTGTCTGCAGATGTATAATGCGTACACATCATTTACTAGGCTGTCCGGGTGACGCCGCGTCCATGGCGAAGGTGCCGACGTTAACATCGTGGAAAATAATTTGCTATTTACTTTTTCATACAGTTTTCTTTGTTTCGGCCGTCATTGTAGTAACCAGCAGGTTCTGTTTTCGGGCGCTTAATTTTTCCCGAACCCACTTGGAGTACGTAGCAGTTTTACTCGTTCGTGTTCTTCCGTCCCGATCTTTAGGTATGGGCGTGGGCGCGTCTCGGCTGTCATGCCCAGGGCTGGCCGTAAGTATATTGGAGACCAAATAATTCCTTGATCCTTTCTCGCGAAACTTACTTTCTAATTCTACATGTAAATTGAGGATCAAACGAATCCAGGTAAGGAAAAGGACTGACTGAGTAGGTAAGCGCGTTAGGGGAACCGCCGCCGTGCTGCTGCCCAGGTTTTCCTCGTGCCTTATTGAAAATCTTCCAGTCTCACTTCTATATCAAAATGAATAGCGAAGAAAGGCCTAGAAGAGTGCCCAAATTTCATGTTCTGCGTTATTGAATATTAGCTGATAAAAAATAATAAAAAGGGCGAAATGAGCAGAATTCATTCATTCAATCAATTGAATTAAAAACAATTTAAACCACACCATATTTCGAAAGATAAATGCCAGTCCTAAGTCGGTAAAATTGGGGAGTTGTGTTGTAAAAACAATGGCTACAAGAAAACTAAAGTGTTATCTTCCTCTTTTACCTGGAAATGGCAAGTATTGGTAGTCGGTATTCAAATTACGTTTGCTTTTCTCTGGGTCGATCCCCAATTTACATGTGGGTTAAACTCTTTATTTTCCTTCTGGTCCCCAATTTACATACACCGCGAAGGCTACACGGAACAGAGTGACACGCGCGGATCCTCGGCATTCGAGAATCAAGGGCCACGTACTCTCAATTTAAAAAAAAAGGACTGTTTCGTTTGGGTAAAAGTCTCGTATCGGGGGCGCATGTGGGCCTGGTGGCGCGCGTTGTCCCCAGTCGCATCGCAGCGCAGCGGGTGCAAGCAACGAGGCCGGGCCGGATCGGGAACAAAGGAAGCATAAAGAACCGGTCGGTGCGCGCGCACTGGCTCGCTCGTTGCCGCCGTCCCGTCACAAAACGAGCGGCGGCGGTGCGCCTGCGCCTGCGCCTGCGCGGCCGCCCGCCGGCTGCAGCGAGACTCGGCCAGCGCTGGCTGTGAAGGCGGCTCCTCACATTCGACATTTGCCGGGCAGCAGCTTACTGCTCGCCCAAACCCGAGCAGCTGATGTGTTCGGCGAATGTTCGCTCCCTTTGGTGTGACCTAAAGACAGACACGTGGTGGGTAGGGCGAATATCGAATGGTCGGCGCTCGGCGAATCGAAGCAACCCGTCCACACTACACGGGATTGGGTGAGCTGTTTGCTCGGTGTGCGCCGAATGCCGCATGTGTGGAGCCGTCTTAAAGACCGACACGCGGTGGGTAGGGCGAATACCGAATGTTCGGTGCTCGGCAAATCGGAAACCACCCGTCCACACTTACTCGGGATTGGGCGAGCGGTTGCTCGGGATTCGCCGAATGCCGCATGTGTGGAGCCAGCTTAAGGGCCTACGCCGAGACACGGTGGAAAGCTTACTTCCGAATTGACAACTCCATTTCCTTTGGTTTTCTGGTATGAATGTATTCGTAATAAGCTTCTCAAACATAATGACCAGCTTAGGTGCCTCAGAGCTTATACATTGATGTCGCTGCAGTGCCTCTCATCGGTAGGTTGACGGCCTAGGAAAAAACATGCACTATACTTACGGCGCTAATGATCTCAGTAGTTGACGCGCAGAATCACTAACGACCAATCATCCATCCAATTCTGACGATGATGGCAGGATTTTCGACTCTAATTACATAACTATCGAATTCAGCCGCTGGTGGAGAATTCTAGCGACCAACTGCTTTGATCAGATGTTTCTCCGACCATCACCAGGTAAATGTTGCAGCACTGTCGTAACAAACGGGCCACTGACGCGCGCCATTTTTCGTTTCCTTCCTTGTACTATCCTCACCCTTTACACATTCTTACCTTCCAGCGGGTTAAAATCAGTTGTCCCGCGATAAAAAAATGCACAGCACTTGTGTGACTAATGACCTTAACAGCTGACGCGCCCGTAATCACTAATCATTTCATCGTAGTGCCAAATATTGTTCAAAAAGGCCTATATTAAACGGTTAAACATTTTTCCTATGTCAAACGGTAACCGAAAGCTTTTGAATTCTATCTTGCACTGTATGGCTGAGCAGAATGTGAATACGTTTCTTTCTAGAGAAGTTGCTTTTCTTGGTGATGCGTCACCTCGGAAATGAGCTGTTCGGTTCCGAAAGCGATGAGGTCCGGAACGGGTCTGCGCCGACGCGAAATACACTTCGTGAGCTGCGTCGCGTCGTGAGATCTGGGTTGTCCGGAAACGCCACATCCCGGATAACGTTGCCGACAGTTTCTATCGCCATTCCGTGGCCTTCTTTCCTGGCATCACCGCTGCGCCCACTCCTTCGCGCCGTTTGGCCCGAAGCAGACAAAGTAATGTCGCCAAGGGCTGGCTGGCTATGTCACGATTATCCCAGATCTTGGGTTACGGGCAGCGTTAATTAGATGAGTCGTGCGCAAGAGACATGACATTTCTTGAACATAGTAATTTTGTGGATAACGTTTTTAAACAGAAGAGTTGTTTAATTTATGTTTAAACTGTTGTACTCCACACATTGGCTATTCCTTCACTCAACCAAAAAAAGGGATTATTTGACGTCATATATGCACAGACGATTTGTGGTCTCAAATGTCATTTCTTGCAAGCTTTTTTAATTAGAAAATTCTGTATCAAATATTTTTACAAAACGTAAGAATAAAACCAATTAGAGAATAATTTTCAAAAAAGATCATAGGTATTGGGAAACGTAGAGACAAACAGTAATAATGAAGTATTAAACGTCAGCGACGAAGGGAAAATTCAAGAACTTTATCTCCTTCCACACACCACATTCACTTCGTGTGGCGCGAGCTTTTAGTGCGGAAACTCTTTATCTGTATTCAGTATCTCTTCAAGTACAAATGGGTGGAGGGCCAATGCCACAATTATTACTCGCATTTATTATGAGTAACGTCCACTTTCTTTCTTTAAAATGTGTCAATACATGCCGTACATAAAATAAAGAATAAAATATAGATATTGAAGCAAGGAAAATGGTGCATTATAGTTTTTCAAAGACATTATGCAAAGTGGATTCGATGCGCTTACGGTTATCTTGCTGTTACGTGCAGCGTTTATGTCGTCCTCTATACCTTTCACAGCCTTATCGGTGAATAGTCCCCGTAGCCACTGCACTGCAGCGTTTTGCACCTCATAATTCAGAGGCAGAAAGGCCGGTGGGGGGTGGGGTGACGGTTTGTGCGCGGTGGCAGGGCAGCCTACAGTCCCTAGATCAGAGAGTTGTGAATTCCTGTGCGTCGCCGATTTCACCACCTCAAAACCAGTTCGAACTGCACGTTATTGTGTGTGTTGTGAACCAACAAGCTACGCTAAACCAATATCAATATCCTTGAGAATACATTTCAATTCTTATCATTTCTCTTCAACGTCGAAAAGCTGCCTGGCGGGGCTATTTGGTGGGAGGAAGTATTCCTTCTCTGTTTGAGACCTCCTGTAGCAGGCAGTGCCGGCGCGATGGACATGAGGTAAAAATAACTAAAAGTAAAAAAAGAAATTAGAACTCGCGAAAGTTATCACAATTTTTGAAGTCGCTGTTTAGAAGTCCTATAGATTATAAAATTTTCAATTTGTTTGAATTTTATTGCTTTGAATTGTTTAGTCTTCACTTTCATGATAGGGTTTTATGAAATGAATCAAATGACGCTAACATTAAAGTAAGTTATACTGAAATTTATATTTAATATTTTCAAGCAATTTTATTAAAAACAAAATAAACACATTTTTTAGAGTACCATGGAAATTGTATTATTTAATCAATAAATATTTACTTAAAACTATTATTTGAAATATATTTCAAAAAAATTTTGCCAGCATAAACGTTTTTTGATACAAAGTTCACACTTTTTAATTTTGTGGGGGGGGGGGTAGGTTACAGGGTTGTCTCGGGTCCAAAATTGTCTCTAGGTCGGGCACTGGTAGCAAGCGAGCGCGCGTGCTTGCCTGGGGGTTTGCGCGCCGGGCGGGCTGCCCGCGTGCGTGCATGCGTGCCTCTGTGTTGATCGCCCAGTGCGGCTGTTGTTGTCGACCGCGCGCGCTGAGATGGCGGATCGCGGCCGCGCGGGAGTGGGAGAGACAGGGAGATGCGTCTGGCGAGCGCGAGCTCTGATTGCACCCAAATTCGCCTGGGAGCGCTGGTGCCATGGCGGATCCGCCCCCCCCCCCCAGGCCTGACGTTTTCGTTTGCTAAATTGATTTAAATATTTATGTTAGAATTATGTAATTATTTGAAAAATAATATTGTTTAGTATCATATATTCACTTCAAAAATAGTAAACAAAGAAGTTACAAATGTTTATTATTTAACAAAAATCAATGACGGCCCCCTTCAAAATGATCGGCTGGATCCACCCCTGGCTGGTGCAGATGTCGGGATGAAGGTCTGGTAAGGGTTCGGGATCCGTTGCAGTTTGATTAGTAACTTTTTACCCGTCCAGACAAACACGAACGGCTGCGGACATTCCTCCGCAGGTAATACTGTCAAGAAATCTGGAAAACCTGCAGCTTTTTAACAGGGGATGTCTTCGTAGTTCTGGGAGCGTAAATCTGTGCGAGGTGAAATGTGTCCTGTTGCAGAAAATCCTATCGGGTTAAACTGGGTGTTTACATGCGCATGCGTGCGATGGTTTAAAAAGAGACGTAGAAACTGAACGTGTAAAACTCTCGTTCCCCGAACGTGTTTAGACTGCCGACCTCCCCCTCCGCGGATCCCACTCGCTGCCGTCGGGCGGGGAGGGAGTGGACAATGAACGGTTCGGCTGCTGGCACGCCGCATTGTCTCGCGGCGTCTGTTGCCGCGACGCGCTCCAGTGAGCTGCCGCAGGCTCCTCGGGTTGAGCGGTTGGAGCTCCGAGGTTTAAAGATGCCGCTTCTGCTCGTTAATGTCTGGGAGACGTGGCTCGGGGCCGTGATGAGTTTTGCGAAAGTGTGTCATTTTGTTTTCTTTCTAAATTCTGCAAATAACTGAATTTGAACTGTGATAAATTCAAATCGACGAGCTAGAATACAACGAATAATAAGACTTTCTTAATTGGATATTTTCATTATTTGCTAAATTTCTGTTACGTGTCTTATTCTGAAGGGTTTTAATTCACATTTGGGGGGGAGGGGGGCATGAAATATTTTTTAACATTTTGAAAGCGGCCGATGCATCTTCGGGTACGCACTTATCATTTAGTTTTTTACGTTCCCGTGTCAAATCATATTGCAGTTAAAAAGCCGCCTTTTATTTGATAAGTATCGTAATGGAGATAACTGGTTTATAATTGAGGTTACGTGGCAGTTACGAGCTCGCTTTAGAGATTAATTCAAAAACTAATTCCGCGGCGTTAATATGAAGCGAAATGCAGTTTGTAAGATAATATTTGTAGTCTGTGTGAAGTGACAGCCTGTGAAAACAAGGAATGCAATCACGACTACGAGAAACGAAATGGACATATTTGACGGGTATTTTTGTTTCATTATCCGGCAATTTTCGTGTAAGCTTGCAATGCAAGTATACCACTGTTGCTATTAGCTTCCAATATCTGCTACCTGCCAATCCTATATTCAGACGTAAGATTACACGGTGTTAATGCCAGATGAATTAGCAGTTGTTACGAACGTTTACGAAGTGCGCGAGGATCCAAGGAAACAAGGAAGTTACGACTTCGTGGACATGAGAACACGTTAGTGCAATGTTACGTCCTCCACCATTTAAAAAGAAGTATATTCTTCTTCGGATCTTTTCCTGCAAAGTTTTCACTTCCTATCTAGTTAATATAAATGTTGCAGCTAAAAGTTTCACAGAATAATATACAGGTATCGTGCTCGATATAATTGGCGTGTAACCTGTAAGAGATTGGACCAAATCCAATGCCACGGGGTTAGTGCCAGACGAATGGGCAGTCGCAGCGCAAGATACGCGCCGCTCAGCGGTGGAGGGAGCGAGGAATGTAATTATCGCGTTGAGAAATGGCGCCCGGGGTCTGTTCGTATGATGGTGCGGGCCGGCGGCTGAACGGATCGTTTGAGTAGCGGGGCACGGCGCCCCCCCCCCCCCCCCGTGACAGCTGCCTGTCTGTGCTGCGCAACTCCAGTGCTTAGGTCGAATTCGGCCGCTGGCTGGGGTAGAATGCTACCGGCCAGGTGCTCTGATCGGTGGTTTTATGGGTTCTCCGATCAACGTTGGGGGAACTATCCTAACAAACGGGCCGCAAACCGCTTGCGATCTTAAGTTTCTTTTTCTTGTTGTATCCTCTCCCTTACACTTGCATGCACTAGACTACCACACATGTCGGCAGCTTAGTACTTGTCCCGGTTGGGGTGATGCCCCGTTAGGGGAGATATCCAGAGAGGAAAATCCGCCCCAAGCCGACCTATAGGTCGCCGGCGAATGTATTGACCCAGCTGAAGACGAAAAATCTCCGCCTCCCAGAATACAGTATTCACTACACGTACGGGTCTAAGGAACTTGGTAGCGGACTCGCCCGGAATCCATTCGCTCACACGAAGCTCCGAGTGTAACGTAGCGGATTACCGTTGTCCGTTGTCTTCTCATTGCAACGGGTGTTGTGATAGTAGATCCTAAATAAACAAACAGAAAGCTTTCAGACGTCGTGATTATAAGTTCGAAATATTCTGAGATCCATTGGAATTTGTTTACGTAAAAGTATGCACGTATTAGGTATATAGGTATATTAGCTATATAATTTCTAAGTGGTTTAGAAGTTGCAACTAGTGAACTGTCAGGCAAAAGTTTTATTTTTTATTATTTATTGAGAAAGCTTTAATTCTGAAAGACGAAGCAATTGCCGGGGAAGTCGATGATATCGTAACAGCGGCGCTCTGGCGATTGAGACGTTACCGATCTGCGTTGAATTGCCACCAATTCATTTCACCAACGCTTGTTTATTCGGTGTCTTGAATGGCGATACTTCGTTCGAGACGACTGACAACGGTACCCCGCAACGTTACCCGAGCCGTGGCGGGCGGTGCGGTCGGTGCCGCTGATTGCGCGAGTGCTGCGTGTGCAGGGCGCCAAGGTCGGCGCGACGCTGGCGGCGCTGGCGCCGTCGCCGGGCCCGACGCCTTCCGCCACCGCGGATTACGCCGCGCTCGGGTCTCAAGGACCTCCGTGACGGTCGAGGTTCCTTGGCGCCGAGTGGGCGGTTTTTGTGCCCTTCTCTGTTCGCAAAGAAAACGAATGTTATCGTGGACATGGGTTTTGATTGATTTATTAGTGATTCCGGGCCCGTCAACTGGCTGAGGTCATTAGTCCCGTATGTGTAGCGTATGTTTTCCTTGGGAGGTTGTGGTGGTCCTTCTCCGCGGGATGACCTACCGTCGGGTAGCGGGGTTTTCCTCAAGCGGTATCTCCCACCAGCGGGACACCGCCCCAACCGGGACAAACTCTAAGCTGTGTGGTGTAGTGTCTGAAAGTCTAAGTTTGTGTAAGGGGAGAGGATTGGACAAGAAAGATCGCTCGCGGTCCGTGGCCCGGTTATTAGGGCCATCGGAGAAATCACGAAAAACGACCGATCAGAGCAGCCGGCCGTTAAATTATCTTAGTCAGCGACAGAACTCGATCTAGCGATCTATATAGTCAGTATCGAAATTCCTGCCAGCTTCGGAACTCCAACGTACGATCTCTCGGCCAAAGTGACATCAGTTGATGCTGTGAACCACCTCTTCCCTATGGGGTTCGATGTACCTTGGGAATTCTCCGACTGATAAATAACGTTGCCGTAAAATTATGAGAAAAAGGAAATAAAGTTGACCTTACAAACATGCTAATAGTGATACACTTGACGAGCGGGTTTTGAAAGATGGGATCGGGTCTTCCAGATTTCACTTGCGGGTGTAATATTAATAAAATTTAACGACCCTTTTCAGTGTCGTTATGGACTAAATATTTACGTGAATTAAGAGCCGAATACTAGTAAGAGAAACGTCACTCTCGGTTGTGTGGTATCCTAAAAGCGGAATTTCTAAAATTCAACTTCACATAAAACCTTTTGTTTCATCTCCTTAGAGAAGCCCGACCTAAATATGGATTGCGAAAACGAGCAGAGACTTTTGAAAAAATAAATGTTAATACATTTTTGTTAAGAACGTTAATGTAGAAAGTCGTGGTAAGTATTCCGTCTAGCCATCATACTGCTCTGTAAAATGTGAATTTACTGCAACATCGAGCACGCCCACAATTTCGTTGGCCACCAATGAGAGTTTAAAAATATCATCAGTGAGAGTATAATCCCGAAAAGAATAGTTTTGCGGCAGTGTAACGGTAGCCCCAGGATGAGCGGGCGCCGCCGATCGAAATGCCAAGGCCCCCTGGCGGCTGCAGCAACAGCAACAACAGGGGGCGTGGAGCGTGGTGGAGAGGGGCGCTCTGCTCGGGTCGCCGATAACCGCGCGATCTCTTCCCCGCCCTCAGCCTGTGGCAGACGGCGCGGCTTGCGGAACGCGCCTCGCCAGTCTTTTCTTTTGCCACGCCAAATGCGCTGCGCGATGGTGTTATGTAAGAGAGATGGAGGCCGCTTCCCTCTAAATTGACCATTCCTGGTACACCTGGAGAGTAGTTGATAGTTATATATGTGTTGTAAAATTCTTATCACAATCATGGTACGGGATTATTTTAGTTTAAATTAAACGCCAACTTCTGAAATATTGATTCTTTTGAGAAGATTCTCGAGTGTTGACCTTTTACAATGCCGTTTAATCATTTTGAACGATGATAACAGTAGACTTTAAGTGTTCATTAACCTTCTTCATAATTCAAATGGTATTTAAAACGAGATACTTTTTACAACAGATAACTATTTATTCCGAGGTCCTTACTGTTACCAAATGTTTGATAAAGTGAGATGGTGAAAGAAGTAGCCTATTAATTCAGATTCTCAAAGCAGAACTTCCCGTTTTACAAAACCTTAAATTTACAAAAAAAAAAAAAGCTGTGTGAATTGGTTTCAAGAATATTCGTATTTCCTGAGCAAACTCCGCACCTGGGAATCTAGTTCTGATCCTACCGCCTGATGACATGTGCCTTATCATTTAAAATGTGAATTATTCATATCGAAGAACCTTAAAGTGACATTAAGTGGGTGGTAAAAGAAACCTGCTGACGACAAATTTGACAATGTTGAATGCGGTATTTCTAATTTTTTTGACTTCTCATTGAACGATAAAAATGTAAAAACATTATTAATAACATATTTCCAATTAGTGTATTTGAAACATTAAACTAATTTATTGTGGAGTGTAGTCTTTGGCTCAGACATATCGAGCCCGAGTTTCTCAGTTATGGTGGCTTGCGAATACCTAACGTGCACCATTTGTACTTTGCATGTATATAACAGCTCTCAACATTTTGGACCTTTTGTTTTTACTTCAACTTTTGATCAGCAGGCTTTGCAATGCAGTGGCATGCTGTAATATGACCTGTGGCACGCTCCATCTTATTTAACGAACTAGCTTATCTGCTTTTGCGTTCTTACTTGCAACCTCTGGATTACTTCTTAGGTTTATTGTGGAACTTTGAACATGATGAAACAGAATTTCCAACTTGTTTATATAATAATTATGGTTGTATAAAAGTTGTACTAATTAAAAATTCGAAATGAAAGTCCAAATTACGAAATCTATAATACTCGGATCTAATGTCACAGTTAAGAAATAAATAACATTACATTATGAAGAAATGAAGATGTTCTCGATATCTTTAATAGCTGGAAAAATTAACAAGATAAGCTGATAGAAATAGAACCTTTTTGGGTATACAGGAGTCTTCTGTTTTCACCTTTGAGAGTGACTTTTTTCGTCTCTTTACATAAGAGTTGCATCCAGAAAGTAAATTTCCCGTAAGGTCGTGAACAAAAAGAAAAACTATTGCTGCTATAGAATGGCAGAAACTTTGCCGGCGGCGATGGTGTAACACTTAGCGTATCAGACTGTTATACCCAAGGTTGGGGGTTCTAACTCGATCGAAGCCGTTTTTTTTAAGGGCGAAAAAATCCTTCGTACGCCTTCCTTCGGAGGGGAAGTAAAGCCGGCTGTCCCATGTTAGTAGATTTACTTACATGTATAAGATCCTCAAGCCTAAATGACGCTAAATTCAAATCGCCTGTTTCTCTCCCAAGAAATACCTCCTTTCTCCGATAGTTGGTGAAAGGAGCGTAGCGAAATTTGCGTGGTCAGGCGGAAGAGCAGGCCTAATGACCCGAGTCTCGCCACGAAACATAAGGCATCAATTTAATTCAATTATCGTAATAATTTCATGCAAATTCAGTCTGGGACTAGCTTTGCCCACGGTATGATAAATGTCTCAATTCAGGTGGTGATTGAGTATGCGTATTGGGGAAATTAATGCAACAAATGCTATACCTGCTACATTTTTTCTTGTTTTGATCTTTTTGTTGATGACCTAGTAATAGCGCCTCGTGCAACGCGCGTTTCCGCGAAGTGGGCGTTCGGTTGTGCCCGATGAGGCCGCCTTTGTGGCTGGGCGCCGCGCCGCGCCGTGCCTCGGCCGTGGCATTTGAGGGGGGAGAGGGCGCTGAGTGGCGCAAGCCGCCTTCCACGCGCAAAGAGCAGATCGCTGTGGCGCCTCTCACGATGTGGGGCCTCTAGCCACGGGGCCTAGAGAGCAACCTGAACCACTGCTGACAATTTATCCTTTCACTCGATAGGCCCGCTGGGCAGCGTTCATGGGTTAAGGGGAAATGATAACAGACGGAGGCCTTTTGGGGAGTTTCCGGTATTTTATCGTTAGAGATAGATTGATGGTTTCTAACTCGCCCACAGTACCGCACTGGCTATAAAACGGCGGAATCGGTTGTGCAAAGGGTATCGGTACCCTGTATCTAGGGACTACCAGGATGGGTAGCGCTGTGAGCCTTAGATGAAGCTGGGGATGGAGAGAACACTGTGTCAGCCATGATGGTGAACGTCTGTTCAGTCCCTGGGATTTGAACAATTATTTTTTTTTTTTTGACCAAATACGGGGAAATCAGTGTGTCATTCAGATTTTTAAACATTATTCTCTTTTATTCTAATACAAACTGTACAGTTTTGGAAGTAACGAATATTAAATAGTTCGAAATTACTATGTATCTCCGACGCTTTAAGAAAATCCCGTCTTTCATTCTTGTGTAATTTAATTTAATATAGATCTTAAACATTAAACGCAGCTGATGCTATGCAATTCTTCAGCATTTTATAGAGAGTATTTTGATCAACAGTAACAACATTCAACAAAAAGTTCAATAGAGTAAGATTGTCTGGAGTAAGAAGGTCACTGAAGCCGAGCTAACGAAATACAATGTCACGATTTTCAACATTCCGAAGCATTGCTTTCGTGCACCTACATCTAACGTCAAGATCTCAGGGTTAGTACTACGGTATGCCGCGCCGCGCAGCGTAGATTGCTGTGTATTAAATACAAAATATTAAGTAACTTTTATGCTCATTACTACGTTATTTTTAAACAGACGCGCCGCGCCTCATCGAATTGTCTGTTTGTTCCCTTGCGGGGTCACTCGTGATATGTATTTATCTTCCCAGCACGTTTTAGTTGAAGTTTATTGAAAAAAAAATACACAGCCACAACAGAACGAAGAAAGAGGGGATCGAGACAAGGGATACAACTCGACATCCGAACTTTGACAATATTTTGTTGTAAGTGTATGATGTGAGTTGTGTATTTATACTAATATGAAAACTGTTCATGGTTATTTACAGCAGTTGGAAAATGTATATGCTATATGCCCCTTCGTCATATGGCTATAAAGCTCTGTACTCCATACTAAACTTCAGCGTGCCTTTGACTCCGGGCTTGGTGTCACGGAAAAGATGCTGCGATACTTCCAATATTTGATATACTACACTGTTCCCCCGAAATTAGCGGAATCTGAATCGATGTTGGAAAATCGATATCATGATATCGATACCAAAACTGCAATTCCGATATCGAAAACCATTATTGGTAAAGAGGTTTTACAGTCGGTTAAACGGTTCAACCGCGCTGTTCCCTCGCCAAACGCTTTGTCTGAAGATTTTCGTGCCGAAAGAAAATAACCATTTAATGCACTACAGTAGTGTATTGGTCTGTAATTTTACTTTCCACTGCTGTGAGGAAGCCATTCAATCTAAATCTGCATGACTCGCGTGTTTCACACACATAACCTACTGCTAATTTCTTGTTTTATTCACCGTAAATCGTTAGAGGACGTATCTGTAGTAGTTATTGTTATCGTATTGTTAATCCGATCTGGTGTGGATACCGAATAGCGTAGTGAATGAAATGCCGCAAATGCCTTGACGTTGCCTCTGACGCTGCCACGTGCATTCTGTATCATAAAATTTTCCACAATATGGTGGTGCTGTCGAATATACTTCATCTTTCGAAATCACTTTGAAATGGCTCCGCGTTTTTTGTCAAAAAACTTAACTATTTACTGTAATATGGCAGGTTCAATAATGTGTTTCACAACCAATGCCCTCAGCTGCAAAAGTTCCCCCGATAACGTGTGTGTGTGTGTGTTTTTTGTTGTTTTTTTTTTTTGTGAAGATGACATAATATGGGGATGAAGGACGAAGACATATCCAACCAAGCCCGAGGTGGTACTCAAATCCGCGACCTTTCGGACAGAGATCGCTTCGGCACTACTGCCTTAACCATCTCGCCATCCAGACTGGCTACGCGATTGGTCTGTAGCCAACTTACAAGCCTTCGGTTAGGAACCGTTGATGTTGTTTGAAATGCTGACTTTGTAAGTAGTACGACACGAGAGATTTTGCTCTGCGGTAGCCGTGTGACACATTCTGTAGGAAGGTTATTTTTATCCGCGACCGCAGCCGGCGATTTCTGGTGAGCGATAAGGGCGGAAAGGTGAAACCGCATCCGAGCGCGGGCCGCCTCACGCGCACGCGTGTATCACGCCTGGGGATTTTGCGTTACTCTGCTGCGGAATCTCAGGAGGCGGAACAGGACTAGGATCTGTCGCCAGCCCGGAATCTTGTCATGTTCTATATGACAAGACTATGATTTTTTTCTTAATGGACATCATTTGAAAGACTCTGAGACAGTGAGACACACTTCGACCAAAATCGAAATATTAAGATTATTTAATAGTGAAGGGTTTGGTGTTGCTATTCTTCGTAGGTGGCGGTGACGGTGCGGCGAGTTCTTCGTTACTTTCAGTTACGAAATGTCGAAGTATTGTATTCGCTAGTTTCAAGAGCGCAGATGGCTGTGGTAACAAGGGTTCTGCATAAGATTTGGAGGTGGTAACAAGGGTTTTGCATAAGGCGTGGAGGTTTTCAGCTGGGTTGTGGTTTGGAGGGTGAAACAACGTAGCTCAAGTCATCTACAGTCAATCATTAATGAATTCGTAATTGTCCCGAAAAGTCAAGAATCTGGGCTTTGTACTCGATTGTGAGGGTTACGTCTATTGAAAATTAAGTTTTGTAATATAGCATTTTATAGTTATTTGTTTAATGTATTATCTGTAAGTTCGTTTTTGCTCCTAAAATTTCGAGTAAAAAGTTCCCTTTGCTTAAAAAGCATGGAATGTGTTCATGACGTATAACAGAAATTTGATAAATTGTTCACTCTTGTATGTGTATATGTGTACGAAAACATTGATATTTCAAGAGTTGTATCATTCAAAGTGCTTACAACATTAATTTACAAACTTTGGTTTCGTGAATAGGAAGCTCCATTGCTCCTGTCCAGGGAAATAGAATTATTCTTACACCGGATCTTGCTTATTTAAAATATCTATTTTTGTGACTACCGGGAGAGATTCACCTTGGATTCCGGTGAGTCATCTCCTTGATGTCGGCTTGATAACTTCCCTGCGATGCAGCAAAGAAACATCACCGTCCAGCAAAAACCGTTGTGACGTCGCAAGTTCATTGTTTCCGTCGGATCGCGCCTTTGCGGCAGTTCTTGTTAGTTTCCTCGTTGAAGTTGAAAAGAGGGCTCGAGGGCGAAAAATCGCCTCTGGAAGTTGGGGGCGCCGCCGCGAGGGGATGGAAAGCCTCTTGTGCGCCTCCGATGTGCTTTCCTTGTTAAGCCGCACAGTGGTATCGACGAACCAAATGGAGAGGCAAATCGCGACAAGGGAACCTTTGAAGTTTTTTCTTTCTTTCTTCATGTCTTTTTCTTTCTTTCTTCATGTATTTTTCTTTCTTTCTTCATGTCTTTTTCTTTCTTTCTTCATGTCTTTTTCTTTCTTTCTTTCTTCATGTCTTTTTCTTTCTTTCTTCATGTCTTTTTCTTTCTTTCTTTCTTCATGTCTTTTTCTTTCTTTCTTTCTTCATGTCTTTTTCTTTCTTTCTTCATGTCTTTTTCTTTCTTTCTTCATGTCTTTTTCTTTCTTTCTTTCTTCATGTCTTTTTCTTTCTTTCTTCATGTCTTTTTCTTTCTTTCTTCATGTCTTTTTCTTTCTTTCTTCATGTCTTTTTCTTTCTTTCTTCATGTCTTTTTCTTTCTTTCTTTCTTCATGTCTTTTTCTTTCTTTCTTTCTTCATGTCTTTTTCTTTCTTTCTTTCTTCATGTCTTTTTCTTTCTTTCTTTCTTCATGTCTTTTTCTTTCTTTCTTTCTTCATGTCTTTTTCTTTCTTTCTTCATGTCTTTTTCTTTCTTTCTTCATGTCTTTTTCTTTCTTTCTTCATGTCTTTTTCTTTCTTTCTTCATGTCTTTTTCTTTCTTTCTTCATGTCTTTTTCTTTCTTTCTTCATGTCTTTTTCTTTCTTTCTTCATGTCTTTTTCTTTCTTTCTTCATGTCTTTTTCTTTCTTTCTTCATGTCTTTTTCTTTCTTTCTTCATGTCTTTTGCTTTCTTTCTTCATGTCTTTTGCTTTCTTTCTTCATGTCTTTTGCTTTCTTTCTTCATGTCTTTTGCTTTCTTTCTTCATGTCTTTTGCTTTCTTTCTTCATGTCTTTTGCTTTCTTTCTTCATGTCTTTTGCTTTCTTTCTTCATGTCTTTTTCTTTCTATCTTCATGTCATTTTCTTTCTTTCTTCATGTCTTTTTCTTTCTTTCTTCATGTCTTTTTCTTTCTTTCTTCATGTCATTTTCTTTCTTTCTTCATGTCATTTTCTTTCTTTCTTCATGTCATTTTCTTTCTTTCTTCATGTCTTTTTCTTTCTTTCTTCATGTCTTTTTCTTTCTTTCTTCATGTCTTTTTCTTTCTTTCTTCATGTCTTTTTCTTTCTTTCTTCATCGGGGTGAGCGTTGTTTTTCTTTCTTTCTTCATGTCTTTTTCTTTCTTTCTTCATGTCTTTTTCTTTCTTTCTTTCTTTCTTTCTTCATGTCTTTTTCTTTCTTTCTTTCTTTCTTTCTTCATGTCTTTTTCTTTCTTTCTTTCTTTCTTCATGTCTTTTTCTTTCTTTCTTTCTTTCTTCATGTCTTTTTCTTTCTTTCTTTCTTTCTTTCTTCATGTCTTTTTCTTTCTTTCTTTCTTTCTTTCTTCATGTCTTTTTCTTTCTTTCTTTCTTTCTTTCTTCATGTCTTTTTCTTTCTTTCTTTCTTTCTTTCTTCATGTCTTTTTCTTTCTTTCTTTCTTTCTTTCTTCATGTCTTTTTCTTTCTTTCTTTCTTTCTTTCTTCATGTCTTTTTCTTTCTTTCTTTCTTTCTTTCTTCATGTCTTTTTCTTTCTTTCTTTCTTTCTTTCTTCATGTCTTTTCTTTCTTTTTTGTTCGTTATTTAAGGTCATATTCACATCTAGGTCATTAGCGACGACTATTGCATTTAAAAGAATGGTAACTGTGAAGATGATATGATATGGTGATGATAGGGGGTGAAAGAACGAACACAAACACAACTATGCCCGAGGCGGGTCTCGATCCCGCGATCCTTCACTACTTCCTGAACGGTCTTGGCCATCCGGCCCGGCCCCTAGAAGATATTGCAAGCTATTAAGTAGATTGTTATATTCTTACGAAAATGCATGGATTTTGAATGTTTGGTTTATGTAATTTTCGAAGTGGGGGTGAGGGTCAAATACTGAAGAATGCGATTGAGGATGTTCTTAATACTTCATAAATGCATTTCTTTAAAAAAAATCGCTATGCTAAAGTTTGGAGATTTTTTATTCTTAACTTGGTATTTTGAATGCGATTTTGTGAATTATCAGACTCCAAAGTCGAGTAGAAATGCAGCGACGAAAACTTCGGAGAAATTATTAGATCAACTAATTAATTAAAAATGTCTCAAGTTTTGTTAATCACGTTTTTCATTGATCCTTGCCCTTGCTGCGGGGTTTCTTCACAGTTCGTTCCAAAGGGTTCCTTCTGATAGTCACCAAATGTTCCAAACTTCTTATGTATGATAATATTTACATCAATGATAGTTGCAAATGTGATGGAATTGTAAACTGTAAACACAGTCAAGAATGATAGTGCAAAAAAGATAAAGTAGAAGATATTGTGCATGTGAACAAGAATAAAAAGTAGTTTTGATAACACTATTAAACCCAAAGGTGCTTGCAAGCTAGGCAACTATTTCGAGGTATAAATGAGTTACCCTAGAAAGGGACCACTTTGACAGGTCAAGGACGCAAATGAACGTCGTGCAAGGCGACGTCATTGCAAGACATAGTGATGAATACATCCGCAATGGAGCCAACTGTAAACGAACGCACTGACAAAATTAATGCGTGGACATTAACTGTAATTATGTCGCCTGCAGTGGCCAAGCAGAAGCTGTCAAAGCCGTTCCTTCTTTTAGTAATCTGTGTCCGGAATTGTGTGCGCTTTTCGCCCGAGCCGTAACCACAGTGCATGGCGCTGCGCCGTGGCTTCGTGGAACGGCGGGCCCGGTTCTTGCGCTTGTGCAAGCAGCGCGTAGCCGGCAGGTAGGTTCTGGCGCGCGCCCCTCGGCGACCGCCGCGCCGCGAGACCCCCCCCCCCCTCCTCCTCCTCGCTGCTTGGTGGGGTGAGCGTTGTGGGTCGGAAGATGGACCGGTGCAAGCCCGTTAGGCGCACAGTCCTTGGATTCGGAGAGGAGCGCAACCTGAACTGCAGTCGCCATTTATAGTATCCACGATAGCCTCGCCAGGCACCAGAAGTTAGGGAGAAATGGTAACAATCGAAGGCAGTATAGTTTCAAGTTCACGATCATTGTTTTTTGTGTTACGATTTATTTACAGTGTCCGTTGACAGATCAACTGTTACGGTGTTATCCCATAGGGAGCTTAAACGTCACTTCTGGCTTAGACATACAACAAGGAAGATCAAAATACGAACCTATAACTATCATGGGAAATATATTTACTAGTGAAGCGGACGTTTGGATACTACCTAACAAAGGCGAGGAATCAAAAACAAATAAATGCTAATAGCATATTCGCCTCCCGAATTACCGTCTATTCGAACTATTTTATACGCTTTTAATGTCTACAGACTATTTTATACGCACCTACTTGAGGAGTGATTCCGGAATTTTGCCAGCGGTTCAAAATTTCATGTAATGGAGTTACATATGTATCATTTCCTTTACATGAATGGGGAACCCCGTGTACACTGTTCTTTGGGTGTATAAGAAATGGAACGGGGATTAATTCAGATGCACTAGATCACTAGTAAATGAAAGCGTGGAAAACCAGACAAATCATGGAAATTAAAGCAGGGGCCAGGGTGGAGGCATCAGAAAAGTGGCGAGAACAAATTACGGAAATATCAAATACTGATTGCTAGAATAAGACAAACATCGTCAGCTGTAATGGAACAACAAAAATTAAATAATTTTAGCGAATAAACGATATTTCTTAGACACGCGAATGCGAATCTAATATGAAAGCAAACACTTCCAGGAAGTATTTGCTTTAATATTACCGTTCTTTACTTCTGTGTGTTTCTATTTCCTCTCAGTCTACAGCTTCTACGCGGTCATTTTGACACACTGACCTTTCCTGACGTCACGCTTATGTTTATTCTGTGTCGCCACGTGCTTCTGTGTCGATTTCTCGTGGTACCAGAGGCTGGGAGGTGAAAAGAATGGGTGGACAGTACGGCTTCTTTTCTTTGGTCGAGACCTTGGCACACTTGGGTGATGTTACTTCATGGGTTTACGCAATTCGTAATTGAATTTACGACGAATGTTACAAAAAACGCCAGGAGATTGTATCTTTGTACTTTTTGATATTCACTAATGGTTATTCTATTAAGCAAAAATAAATGAAAATGCTTAACAAAAACAAACCCGGAAAATGTTTAAATTCCACAAAAACACATAGTACATACAGTCGAAATTTGTAAAGAAACTTCGTAATTTGTAAAAACTCCTTTACAATTTCTGTGATGTGTGGAGTAAAAACCATGATACTGATGTTTTTATAACGTTTGAAATTTTCCCACCGCCTTGTAGACATTTTTATGCGTACAAGAGGTATTAACTTATAATGTCAATGATTGTGTTGAATACAGTACTAGTGTTTATTTTAACTACCACTATGAACAAATTAAACGATTGAAATCTTTTTATTCGTTTTATCAGATTTGGAAAGATTGAATTGCGATTTCTTATTCCGTTTATTTTGACACTCGTTTTTCATTCTATCGAAGTGGATATGCCCTTACCCCAAGAATCTCGCACTGCTTCCCGTCAGCCCCGTTTCCTGGGTTCCGCGCCTGAGAACATATGATCGTCGTGTCCAGGAAGCGATGGCAGCGCCGCGCGTTGCTTGCGGCGGCTGTGGCGAGGCCGAATCAGGGGCACCCGGTGAAAGTGGGCGGGGCGGCGCCTGCGGAGACGAATTATTGTCCGCGCGCTCTTACCTCCGTCGGCGCTCGGCACTGGCCGTCGACACACTGCTTGCATGGCAAGACCTCGTCTTGCCTACAGAGGGAATTTTGTCGTTACATTTTTTAAAAAATATCTGTAACGTCGTTGAACCACGGTTCTTTAACCCGTCTCGGGCGTTGAGCGTATTGGAGTAATACTTCATTAGCTTTTTGTTACGACGCTGTCAGTCGGTGTCTTTTATCCCATCAGCAAGGGACTCGGCGCCGTTAATAGCCGCAGTTCGTATATGATCACCCGTCCAGGAATTCGTCGTGTCTCGAATTGCTCAACTTCCGTGAATTAACAGAGCGCAGTTAAGTAATTCGGCTGACGCCGGATTTTGCGCCAGTTGGATATATTTGTGGACCGCAAGCATAGAGTGCATGCAGTTATTGTTTTATATCTTTAATTCAGTGACATGAATCTTAATATTGTCACACGACTTTTTTTATAATTCGGTAGTTCGATAATATTTCTCCGGAGGTTTCGATGTTTACTGGTATATCACCTTGTCGTAGCTCTCAGGTAATTCGAATTTGGAATGCGTTGAAGTGACTGTTTGGGTGTATTAAGGGGTTCGATACGTACCAATTTCATAACAAAAGTATATAGAATCATCGGAGAAAAATGCATTAAAAATTGCTAGTAAGCTTATAAAATTCTTACAGAAAAATGTGGGTTCGTAATCTGCTCTTTTTTCTCCGAATTTACCTGTCTTTTTGTTCTTTTTTCTTTATACTTTTTATTTCTTTTTCCACTGGCTACGTAATCATCTCTGGAAGTTGTTTCATAATATTATGAGTATTATGACACAACTTCCTGCAGAGATATTTGATCTCGCGACTAATCTAGGGCGTTTTAGCGAACTGCGAGAATCGACGTATCTAGAATGAAGACATGACTTCTACAATCGAACCGGAAAAAAAAAAATTAGTGGGTCGTCGTTCCGAGTGACAGGAGAATGAAGAAACGAGAGAAAAGTTGCTTTTCAATACGACAGAATAGGAGACTGGGACCGTGGAAAATCGTGATGTGCGAAAGGCAGGTCCTACATAGTGATGCTGTTTCTTACATCGAACCGGAGTTAAACTCGTAACCTACACTGCACGAAGGCAATTCTTGAAGTTTACTGAACAAGCTGAAAATTTTAGGTTACTAATACAAAAATAAAATATTAACCTTTTACATAAGTAATAAGTTTTAGAGTAAATTATAAATGAAATTGTTTGTTACATTTATGTGAAGAACATTCATATTTTACTTTCTCGCAACTACGAACGTAGAATTTAGAAAATATTGCAAAAAAAGTGTGTGCTCTTGGAGACCACTAGTTTATTATTGCATTAAATTATGGTTTTAAACAAATTAGAATTCATTAATAATCAGAATAATTAATAATTAGAATTCATTAATCAGAGAACCTTTTCAAGTACATTATCACCATGAAAGCATGATTTGGATTTTGGGTGTGTGAATGGTGCACCTGGGTATATTCGGTTAAAAGCTTCCTAGATCGAATTTGGGGTCCATCTTTGAATATCCGTATGCCTTGTTGAGTGAATTAGTTGACGTGCCTACGGTCATTTCAGTCCGAAGGACTCTTCTTCTATACGAACCGGGACGTTTATGGCGAAAGTTCCGCCACTCTAAAATAATGATATTATGAAGAAAAACGTAATAATCACGTTTATTTTTATATTGGGTGTACAGGTTTGAGGGTGGGGCGCTTACCTAGGTATTAATCCTAACCAAAGTGCTATTTATATTACCCACTACTTATGCGTATTATTCATATGCACAGTTTGTCGTCTCTGCTCTTGTTATCACCTGTAAAACATATAAATAGACAAAACACTGCACTGCAAAAACATATACATAGATAACACTACTGGAGTTGTAGTTTTAGTGTTCGCTTGCGCTTCCGCTAGGCTCTTGCGCATAGAATCTAAGCTTATAAGCTTAGTATGGATTCATACTAACCCTGAGGTTTTAGAGTTCATAGAGAGTCAAACAAACAGAACACAGTTTGTATTGTTTATTTGTAACAGAACAATTAAGAGATTGGAACAGTTTACCTGCAGCAGTTTTCAAAGCTATTCCTCTCAGTGTCCGAAGTTGTAGAAATAAGTTAGAACAAGATAACAGTAACAGATATTAAATGAGTAAGTGCTGTGTATTGCGGTGAAGTGATGGTCAGTGTAATTCAAAGCAAAAAAAGTGTAGTGTAGTGTAGTGAAGTGCGGTGAACGCGATCAATGCTGTTTTCAATGCTGCTTTTCGTCTTGTACTGTATTATTATTATTATTATTATTATTATTATTATTATTATTATTATTATTATTATTAATGTAAGTGTTGTAATTTTTGCCATTATTGTCACTTAACTGTCACCGGGTCCTAACAATTTGCAGTTCTAATAAATGTATATGTAAAACTTGTACTGTCACTTGAGAGTCACAGTTACGGTTACCCTTTTCCCCCGCACGCTCACCCGATCACTGACGCACACTCCGGTGTAAGTGTTGCAAAACCACTGTGCACTGTGAAGTGTGGGGTTTCAGAAAGGGAGAAAGGAGGAACCAGGGGGCTCGGGAGACTCGAGTCACCGCCCCTTTCAGCGCCACCGGGCGGTTTTTCTCCGCGACAAGCGTCCGCCGCGACGCGAGAGGCGGCTCGGCGGCCCCCGCCTTTCTATTCGCGTCCGCACCAAACATCCCTCACGACCCGGTCGATCGAGGCAGAGCAGCGACGAGGGCTCGTTACCAGCGGTATCGGCCGCGTCGCATCTACGGCGGAGGTGTTACTCACGCGCGTTAATTTGGCTTTCGGGGCCGCGCCGCGGGAAAATAAATTACCGGCGGCGGCGGCGTGTTTTCCACAAGGAACATATGCCGTCCGCTTCCTGGCGCCCTTTCGCCCCCGCGTCGGTGTGGTTAGGGCGAGGGGCGGCGTGTTGGGGTGGGGGGTGCTGCTGAGTGCTTTCATAATGTGAATGTTCCGTAAAGATGTAAGTGAACTCGTTAGCTTTTATGGTTCGGTTGTAAAATTAGTGTTAGTCTCGGCCATATGTTGCTAATAGCTTTTGGTTAATCCTTTCGTTATCATGCTGAATTAGTTTCGATTTCGCATCATTAGAGGCCAGGTTTTCAAATTATTATCTACTAGCAGCTACGTGATTTTAGCGAAACGTGTGTTTAGTGTTTTTTTACAACAATTTCGGTGGTTTTTGATTATTTTTGAGAGTATGTTTGACTGTAAATTCTCGCGTTTTTCATGGACTATTATGAAATTATAATTTTCGATTCGTAGTGTTTAACCTTAGACTCTAATACCTATTTAACAAGTATCATATAATATTTCTCATTGCGTTAATAGAATACTTGTCGTACATTCTTGAACATATGATTATGACAGTTGTTTCGAGATTTGGAACCAATTTACATCAAAACTGTAAAGTCATGGTCAATTGTTCACATTACGGTATAGTATTAAAAACCAATCGTTTGTTTTTGAAAATATAGTCAGTCAATTCAGTTGTTTGTAGTAAAATGGAAGTTCACCGTGAAATGCCGGTGCAGCTATTTCGCCGGGGATGCGAGTTTCGTGGCTGGCGCGGCCCCGTCCCGTCCCGTCCCCTCGCGCGGCTGTTGAAAGGCGCCGGCGCACGCGTCCGCTCCGCCCTCCGCGGGGGAGCACGCACGCACGCACGCCCGGGCGCGCCCTCCCCTTTTGCGGAAGTCGGCGCCTGCCGGAAGCAGCCGTGTCGGGCGCGGAGGCGGCTAGATGGAGCGGAAGTGACGGCAGCGGCGGCTGACCCACCTGCGGCGCACAAAGGCGGGGGGGGGAGGGGTGTGTGGGAGAGCGTGCGGGCAGAGACCGCGCGTTGGATGCAGCCGCCCCACGCCCCGCCCCCCTCTTCCTCTCTGCGCCGATTCGTTCTCGACTTCGCTTCTCTTCACGCTCACTCCCGCTTCGCTCCGGACAGCGCTTCGTTCTCAGCGCTGCTGCACTTCGCTCCCACCGCCGCTTTGTTCTCAGCCGTGCTCCTCTTCGCTCCCGCTGCCGCGCGGGTCTCTGCTCCGCTTCGTTCTCAGCTAAGATCCACTTCGCTTCCAACACCGCTTCGTTCTCAGCCCTGCTCCGCTTCGCTCCCGCCTCCGCTTCGTTCTCAGCCCTGCTCCGCTTCGCTCCCGCCTCCGCTTCGTTCTCAGCCCAGCTCCACGTCTTTCCTACCCACGCTTCGTTCTCAGCCCAGCTCCACTTCTTTCCTACCCCCGCTTCGTTCTCAGCCCAGCTCCACTTCTTTCCTATCCCCGCTTCGTTCTCAGCCCAGCTCCACTTCTTTCCTACCCCCGCTTCGTTCTCAGCCCAGCTCCACTTCTTTCCTACCCCCGCTTCGTTCTCCGCATTGCGCCGCTTCGCTCACGCCGCCCCTTCGCTCCCTGCTCAGATTTGCTCCACTTCGCTCATGGCCCCGCTTCGCCTCCCCCTCCCGCTTCGCTCCCGCCGCCGCTTCGCCCCCTGCTTCGCTTCATTCTTAGTGCTGCTCCACTTCGCTCCAACCCCCGCTTCGCTCCCTGCTCCGCTTCGTTCTTATTGCTGTTCCACTTCGCTCTAACCCCCGCTTCGTTCTCAGCCCTGTTCTGCTTCGCTCCTGCCGTCTCTTCGCTCTCTGCTTGGCTTCGTTCTCAGCACTTCGCTCATGCCACCACTTCGCCTTCCTCCTTCCGCTTCGCTCCCGCCGCCGCTTCGCTCTCTTCTCCGCTTCGTCCTTAGTGCTGTTCCACTTCGCTCACGCCATCGCATCCCTTCTCTCCTCCCGCTGTATTATGTGCACATCGTATTTCGCCTCGTGTCCGTGTCGCGCTCTTCAGCATTTCAGTCGCCTCTCCGCGCCGTCGGCGGCGGCTGGATGCAGCGGAAGCATAGGCGGGCGACCCACCTGCGTGGGAGAGTGGGTTGGGCGCTGCCGCAAGGGGCGGGGCCGTCTCGGGTTGCGACGGCAGAATGCTGGGGGGGGGGGGGGGGGGGCGAACGCGCAGAGGACGAGATCTGGGTGGGAGATGGGCTGGGGCGTCAGATGTTGACGCCTTCGCGAGGCCTGCGAATGGGGATGATAGACGGCGGCCCGTGGTGTTGGGATCTTCCTCGCATTGTGTGCCGCCGAAGGGAAATCTTCGTACCTGCCTTCTCAGCTGGAGATGGTTTCGAAACACCAGCTTTGGGTTCAGGGAAACTTGTGAGGCATACGCAGGTACGAATTTTGTATAGATATGTTTGGTCCAAGTCGTTTTTGCATTGCCTTATGTAATATACTAGCAGCCCATTCTAGAAAACAACGAAATGATTTTTTAAATCTTTAATTCCAGAAGAATTCCACAAGTATATGAACATTTGCCCGATAGAACCGGCCTGCTAATGAATGACCTCTTAAAAGAAAAATTCTAAGAAAGCTGTAAAATTGTACGTTTCGGGGTCAGCAGTAGTTCCGAACGTCCAATTCCAGTAAATGTAGGGATTTTATGGTTTGCACATAAAATTTAATGTGCCACCAAAAGCAATAAATTGTCCTATTCCGATTAGAATTTATGAATTGTAGCTACGCGCGTAATAAAATCAACAAATTTTCTGTTTACGTTGCATGCGTGTGTTTGACATTCCACTTCTGGTGTTTGGATGACGAATCGGTGTGATTCTCTGATAATTACTGCTCTTCTGTACATTAGATAGACTCGACGGAATATTCGTTTTATAGCTTCTTTGGTAGTACACTTTATTTCTACAAAATGGGACGTATCCGGAATACGTTGATTGAATCCGTGGAGTAAATATAACTTGTGGACTATGAAATTGGTTGTGGTAATTTTTAATGGTTTCCATTATTTATGCATAGTGGAATGAATGGCATTGTGATGCGGTTTTCCTGGATTAAAATATCTGACTTTGTATGTTTTACGATAAATTTACTTTGATATTTTCATTCAAATAATTTTAAAAATATATGTGATGGTGAGATGTGTGCAGTCGAGTCATTGTGAATCGTGTACTTTAAATATGAATAAATCTACTCTAAAATATTAATAACGGTCATTGAATTAACATCAGCGCATTATTTCCAAGTAGAGGTCATTTCTTTCGCTATAGAGATATTGCTTCTAAGAAGGGACCGCTTTGACAGCTGTCTTCAAGCAGAGGCGCTACAGTAGGCAACATTACTGCAGATTATGTTCGTATTCTCAATTCGTCGTTGCGTTTATTTGCAGATAGCTCACTTCCAAACGGCTTCGACACTACCTCCTGCAAGGCCATCGACCAACATGACTTCCATTATATTTCCGATCTGTCAAACTGGTTCCTCCTTAGAGTAACTTCCGTATAGCATTTGGTTGTCTCCCGGAAGAATATAGAAGTGAGCATATGCAGCGCAGGCAGCTGTCAAAATTTCTTCACCTTTTTACCAGTTTTTTCTTCTCATTTTTTACGCCTTCTGTGTACGTTTTTTGATCCATTTATTTACCCTTCCTTTTTTAGTTCAAATGCGGAGTTTTTGCCAGCGCGCCCGACTCGCCGGCGGAGTAGTTTATTTTGGTATTTCGAAACGAGTGGCGTGGCATGAAATCGGGGTCTGCGGCGGCGGTGGCGGCGAGTAGAGAGATCGTGTTTATCCGCCCGGGCGATGTCTCCGGGGTCGCTGCTCTCGGCGGGGGCGGGGGCGGGGCCGGGGGCGGCGTCAGGGTCGAGCGAGCGCGAGCAAATCGTGCCTCCCGAGACGACAGCGGAGCAGTTCCACTGCGGTGGATGCAAGCGGAGACGTGTTCGCTCCGCGTTCGACGCTGCGTTGGCATTGCATGTCGACTGTAAATCGTTGCAGATCGTTTAATGAAACGCTCATAAACATTGCTTGTGACTCTTGGTGGATTGAATGGTGCCAGTCTTTTCAGCTTTTATGGATACGTTCTGGCTTAGTGAATGATGCAGGGTAGGTTTATTGAGGAATATGGTTTACCCTTACCTACGGTTGGATTCATATCTTATCCGCACCGGAATAAAATTTATTTTTGGAGATGTCTAATAGAAATGATCAAGTGACTCACAAAATTTGCATTAATAATTTCGTTTTAAGTATTATTATAGGTTCTTGGTAAGAGTTTATTTTACATAAGCCTAAATACTTGCTTGCCCTTGCATTCTACCCCGCGTGAATTGCAGATTGCAGAAAAGAAGAATGTTTTTTGTAGGATTTGAACCCATCAGTTTTGCATTCTATGCCGATAGATTTAATGTGGGCAATATACTGACAGTAAAGAAATCGCGTTTACTTTAACAAAAATCGTCTTTACGTGATATTCAGAATTATTTGAAAAGAAGTGAATCTGGAATCTGTCATAGTTCGTTCCAGATTTTAATATCGATCTCAACATTCACTTTTGGAAGTAATTTTCCTTGATCAGTGTGAGCCGCATTTGCTTGGCAACGATGGAAGCGGTGAGCTTCCAATGTATGCTTTGGTTGCTAATTTATGAGCGCGCGTGTCGGCCGTTTTCCCTTCACCCTACGCCGTGCGGTTCCCTCTGCACCCCGTCCCCTACCCAGTGGCCGCGGCTGCCGACTGCGCCCGTTCCGCTCCTGCGCTCTGTCCCGACACGCCCCCTCCGCCCCCGCCCCGCCCCACCCCCACTGCCCTAGCCGTTCCACTGCACCGCAATCGGGCTGATACCGACTGCATCCCGCTGTCAACTTTTTCTCAGCTTCTGCTTCTTATTCTTATTCTTCTGTTGCACTACGGCCCTTTAAGTTTCGCCTTACGTCTCGAACGATAGGTGCCTCTTTAGCCTTTCTTCTCCGGAAATGGGCGTAGCTTGACTGCATCCCCTTCCGTTTTTCTCTTTAGTATGAGGATTGATTTCTACGTTTTACCTTGGTCTGCTTAGAATCACATTGATCGATTATTGTCTATCCACATTTCTTTTTTTTCAAGAAACATTTGCACGTCGTTTTAGAACCCTGTTTGTAGAAACAAAACGTGAAACCACTTATCACGAGTATTCCCAATTCCGAAATTTCAATCGACTTCAATTCACCTGTATTCGAGGTTTTCTCAGGACTGGTGAGCGAGAACGTCTATATGCTCTACTTATGAATTCAAACTCAACTAAAATGTTTACTCCTTCCAAAACGCAGGATGGAGTCGTTCTATGCTATCCCAGGTAACGAAAAGTACTGTCCGCGGCATCCATGGGGCGATTCTACTGCAGTCCCCTCTGCTGTCCTCCCACCACTAACTAAAAATAAGAGCATTAGCTGCGATGCGAAGGTGAGGGGAAAACTGTCCGCGGGATGCAGTCGGGCGATTCTAGTGCACTTCCCTCTGCAGTCCCCCTTCCACTCCCCCACCATTTTCTGTCAGACGCGCGTCGTCTCGGCTGCCGACTGGGCCCGTTCCACTCCGGCGCTCCGCCTGCCACGCCCCCTCCACCCCCGCCCTCGTACCGCCCTGGTCGTTCCGCTGCGCCGCCGCCGCCCCCGTGCGGAGTGCAGGGTAGCACTCACGACTCCCTGGGATGAGATGCGAGGGGGGCGTGGCCGCTCCGTGTTGCGCGGAGGTGAGAGCTCGTGCTTCCGCGCGGAGAGACCTGTTCGCCGCCTGCGCCCCACTCTCCGGGTTGTCCCGCTTCTGTCATGCTCGGGGAGTTTCCTCCTGTTAATCTTTGCAAATGAGAAAAAAATTATACAAGGGTGTCGTGCAAAGACTACTGGGATTCTCCTGCTACCAGTTTAATAACGTTTTAGAATCATTGTATATATATATATTTTTTTTGTCATTGACACCTGATATTTCAACATGTTTTGTAGCTTTTATTTGCTTATGATTAAACAATCCTCTTTCTTTTGTTGCAGGTATGTATCTTCTGGAACTACGAAGGATGAGAAATTCTGTGGTGAGATACTTCCATTTGCACTTTGTAATTTGTTTAATTCGAACAATGATGTTCAGACATGTTGACTTGAGTGAAACTTCCACGAATGCTTATGATTCGCTGGAAAACGTGTAATCATAAGCGTGCGCAGCCTAACAGGAGGGGGGGGGGGGCAACAACCGTTTTTGAGCTCGTTTCTTTATTGAACGTCTTTATTTTCGTGTTATTTTGTAATAAATAAATAAATAAATAAAACACACTACAATGAGTATGAAATTATGCATTTAAACATACAATTAATGTTATGGCAATTCATTTACATTAGAATTCCTAGATGGCTTGGCTTCTTTCCCAAACGTATAACATTTCCTCAAATTGTAAATGTAAAAATGGGAAAATTAGTCATTGAACATATTGACGGAAATAAAATGTTATTTTATGAAAGCTATGGGGCGTCAACGTGCGCAAGTGGCGGCTATTTGTTCCTTAGAGGAGGAACGGTGTCAATTGCATGAACTACTACTTCCGATGAAAAATGCAAGTTAGATTACTTGCAATCGGATAAGAGAGAAACATATTATCAATTCGGTTTTCCGTTGGCCGTCAGCTCACTTTGCAAGATCTTCTCTGCCCAGGTCTGAACTTTGACGGCGGAGTCTGACACCGCCCACGACGCGTTCATACGGTCTAAAAAACAGCCTGTAGATGGCAGTTGATGAGAGGAGTTCTCGTTTTTCTTCCGTGCAGCTCCATTAAGAACGGTCTCTTCGCAGGAGCTCTGAGAGATGTGGGCGATTATACAGTGAGAATTTAAGGCTGAGATTTTCTCTCCAGAGCAACTTCGATTCATTTCTATCGTTTTCGCGTAGCTGTAACGCGCACGTAGTGTAAAGCTATCAAAATTATATCCTCAAAGCCAACAACTCAAAAATTATTTATTTTCCCTCGTACATCAAAGCAAGTATATTTGGTAGTTACATGCAGAATAAGAAACTGTGAGGACGTCGTTCCTTCTCTCCTTCCTCTTCCCAGAGAAATCGTCACCGAGGTGTGTGGGTGTAGGTGGTTACGATGACGTATTCGGGGGCGCGTTGGCGTATTCGGGGGAGAGAACTGCGACGTGGGCGAGCGTTGGGTGTCGGTGATCGATCAGCGAGAGTCCAGCGGCAGCGGCCGCCCGCTGCAATATTCCTCAGCCGCGCAGCAGTTCGTCCAGACTGTCACGGGCGTATTGATACTAATGGCCCTCGACCGCGCGCGTTGACATTCCGAGTGCAGCGGGTGCCACTCGATCTCGACCAGTAAATCGTTTGTAAGCCGTTGGACTCCAACCATTGCCCCGTGCCCAATAGATCTCTCGTTTGCGTTGACACTCGTGTCAACTTTCACGGCTCGCTGCAAATTACTTGAATTTATTGTTTCGTGTTGCGGATGGACATTCAACTGGACATCACTTGGTGATGTTTGCCAGCTGTTGATAAATACGACCAATAGTGCCTCGCGAGGCTCTGAAAGTGTGTGCTGTGGATGAGTGCAAAACAAAATCAGTTGGGGGAACACTTTAATATCTGCGTGAAAAGTGTAGTTAATTGTCATTTTACAACCCTGGCATAATTCAGAAAACGAGTTCTGTTGGAATAAAAGTATTGTTCGTTTAGACCAGTGTTGTCCAACTGGAGGCCCGCGGTGCCATGTATTGTGGCCCCGAAAGATCATTGGTCAAAAGAGGAAGTCTCTTACATCCATGGCGGGCGAGAACATCGCGCGCCCAGCGCAAGCGTCCTGTGGTGGTCATCACCTCGTAAATGTAAAAAGAACTAAGTTTTAGATTTAATATTTTTTCTAATAAATTCGGAATTTAAAATTGATCCCAACGTGTTTCTCTGCGTTATGCGTGGTACGGCTTGATACCACGGATCTTTCCTTTCTCCTCACTCACCCACCCCTCCGTTTCGGAGCAGCCAGCTGGTGAACAGCGAACAGTACTTGGAAGTCATAAATGGATCGCCCTAGTAAAGAAAATATGACCATATTTAAAGGTTTTAGTTGTGACCGTTTAGTTATTGCAAGTTAGCAATTACTGGATTAGACGGTGGACAGTGAACACAACCCAAGTTTTTCGTAATTTCATCTGGTCATTGTTCACAACATGCGCGGGTACTCCATATTCCCTCTACGTGGCACTGCCTTGAAGAGATGGTCAACTGCGCAGCGCTTGTCGGCGCTCATGGAGCCCAGGCCAGCCCCAGCCCCGGCTCCGCCCCGCCCCGCCGCGAGCGTTGCCATGATACGGCGTATCAAGCGCTTTCGTGCGCCTGGCTCTCCCGGGCAGGCGCTCGCTGGCGACCTCGTCTCCATGGCAACGGGCCGCCTCTCAGCCGCCCGCCCCCGCCCCGCCCCGTCACTCTCGGCCGCTGCCTGCCCCGCTACGTCCTTCTCGGCCGCTGCCTGCCCCTCTCCTCCCCTCCCCGCCCCGTCCCGCCCGGCCCGTCCCGTCTCGCCCGGCCCCCCGTCTCGCCCGTCCCGTCCCGTCCCGTCCCGTCCCTCTCGGCCGCTGCCTGCCCCGCCCCGTCGCGTCCTGCCCCACCACGTCCCTCTCAGCCGCTACCTGCCCCACCCCGTCCCATACCTCTTCGCCCTCCCCACCCTGCCTCCGTCCCGCCCGATCCCTCTCCGTCCCGCCCCATCCCGCCCGTCTTGTCCCGCTCCTCCCCGTACCAACCTCAACGCCACCCCCGCCCTTCGCTCCTCCTGGCCCAAGCTGCGACATCGTTTCATGCCCTTAACATCGCCCACTTCCTCCTCGTCAAGACTCGCTTCGCACCCCAGCTGCATTTTCTCGCTCACATCAACCCACTCGCATCGCAATCACAGTTTTTCCTTACGACATCGTCGTCTCTTTCCCCACACTCTGAGCTTAAGCATTACTGTCGGCGTCGCCCCCTGCAAGCGGCACGAGCGCTGGGCGCGAATCTCTTTTGTGTCTGCGCTTGATGAAGACGCGACCTTGTCACCCCAGCCTGTTTTCGCCATCAGCTGCGTGCGGCGGGGAGGCCCGCACTCGTGGACAGTTTGTGTCGAGCGATCAACCCGAAAAACGACGACCTCTCTGCGAAATGATGTAATGGCCCCTGGCCCTGTCCAAATGTGGAGGCTGTTAGGGCAAGCGTGCGGAGCGATCAGCATATTTACGACGTTGCCGTGATCGGTGGGCCAATATAGCGTGTGACAGCTCTCTTGATGTGGTGGACAGGTCTGCCTTCAACACTTTTACGGGACACGAATTTTAGGTGTGGTGAAAACTGCGTCAGAGTTCTGACAGAATGAAAGCTTTGTTGCTACATATTCGTGATAGGTCCGCAAAACAACTTGTAGTTAACACGCAGCAGATTTGAGATTTTCCTCTTTTGGTAATTTTAATTATTATTTTTAATGTGACTATTGGCCATCTAGGACCACGCTACACATTATAAGAGGCCTAGTCATATTTTATCCGGAGAGACTAACGTTCTTGCTCGCTATGACTGCCTTTTCGGCTGTACCCATTGTTTAAACAACGTTGTTAGTCTTGAGTTACAAGCTATGAAGTGATAGGCGGATGAGAAATGAAGGGACAATCACAAATGCATCCATGCCTACGCAGGTCTCGAACCTGCAGCCTCCTCAGCGCGGGCGACAGCTGCCGCAACCGCCTGCATCACGGAAGCCGGCTATTATTATTTATTATTATGATTATTATTATTTATTATTATGATTATTATTATTTATTATTATGATTATTATTATTTATTATTATGATTATTATTATTTATTATTATGATTATTATTATTGTCGTATTAACACTAATTATCCCTTTCCCAAGATATTACATGGTAAATTATTGAAAGCAAGTAGCGGAGTGTGAGATTGCTGTCCGATTATGGACAATTCTGAGTGGTTTTTAGTTTCTCTGAAAGTCATAAATACGCAGTATACATTCACCGAAACCCCTTTGCTAATGTGCCCCTCGGGGTAGCATTAAAACAGGAGATTTATTACAGCTAGTACCGCGTGATATAAAATGGAGAAAGCGATAAATCCCTCTTTTTACGTCATGTGCAGTACACGTACACCCTCCAGTTCTCTCTCCGTTTCCTCTTTGCCGCTCTTCAGTTGATCAACGTATCCATTCATTGGCGTGGCGATACTGCTCTTTCCACGTGCCCGCTCTTTCATTCGCTGGGCGGCCGCAGCGCCGTTGCCAAATCGCAGGGGGGGGGGGGGGGGTTTCCGCGCCCAGTCACCCGCGTGGCTGCCGGTGAGAGGTTGACGACAGTGGCCCACATCGGGGGCTGGCGGCTGGCGCACGTGCACAGGGCGTTGGTGGGGCACTGGCACTCGGCGCGCAAGACTGCATTCACGCGTGCGTTGTGCGAAGAGTATAGAGGTGACGCACGAAGTGTATATTCTTCTAATGCTTATCGCTTTGGGACAATGATCGATATACAGTATTATTACAGCTTAAAATAAAAAAAAATAAAAAAATTAAAATTAAAAAAAAAAAAATCCATCACCTTTGTCACAGTTGATATCTGCAATATAATCGTGTAGTACACCACTAGATTTGCAAAAATCCAACGATTTATGAAGTTAATAAAATCAGAAATGTCATATAATCCACTTAAAATATGATTACCAATTTCTACTAATATTTGTTAATCATTTTTGAGAACAGATTGGATTAGGTTATACAGAATGCCCAATTTCTTTAGGTGACGCGTTTTTTACTACTGAAGGTAAAGTGTTCCAAGTGCCGCGGAGATTCGGGCTTAAGCGTCAACTAGTCTCGCCACGTAAAATATGGCAACAATTCAATTCAATTCAATTTACTTCAACTTGATGCGGGCTATTTTGCCCGAAATTTCGATCGGCCGCACTAAACGAAACGAAAGATATTTGTCCGGTAACCGATAACCGATAACTTATACAACCTCTCTGCTGAACCTAATACCCAAATTATTGTACAATTCACGAATTAACTTAAAGACGCCTGCGGAAAATTATTTGCGAAAAACTAAAGACCAATTCCATTTAACCAAATTAAGCTTCCTTTACAATACTAAACATTGATCATCAAATCAACCACCAGTTTCTCCCGCGAAAAATGGAAGATTGCGCATTCGAAACGCCATTGTAATGAACTCGACCGCTGGGCGCGTCGTGTGCATGTGATAAGATTGCAGTGTGCAGAGTGGAAGATGACGGTTGCGGCCTCGTTTATCTCCCGGTCCCCCTGCAGTCTCCATCCCCGCCGCCACTTTCACCACACCCAGCTGTGTAACAGTGATTGACATTTTCTTGGCGATGATCAGATAACCACCGTAATGGTCTATGATACCAGCCTGGTTGTTTGCGTAGCGCTACCACTTCCCGAGTAAATATTGTGTGTTAAAAGATGCTGTAATCAATCAGTAGAGTTTCAGTGAATATCGTGCGTCAATAATCTGGTTGGCTTGAATGAAGAGTTGACTTCATCTGATATTGTTTGTAAGTTCAAATCGAAACAATTAAGTGGTCATTGGGTAAAAGTTCCTAAGTCAAATACTCTTTGCTTGGAGAAAACCAGGGTTAGATTATTGAGTCAATTATATTATTCAACGCCGAGCTATATTTTCAAACGTGTTTTTTGTCGTTAAGGAGGCAACATTTGAATTTGGTCGTTTTACTAAAATAAAAAATAAAAACTTAACTCATAGTTTCAGTATTTAGCCGAAAATTTGATTGAAGAACTTTTCCCCCGTGTCCACAAAATTTTCATTTGCCTTCCGTATTAAAATGACTTTTCGTATGCCAAGCAAGATTCATTTGCTAATTATCTATTAATAGGAAATCATAAATTCATTAAATTACGTTAATGATCGGTGTTACTTTCGTAATATATTGTGTGGCATTTTTAGGTAAACAGAATTTTAGAATCAAGAAAATGTACGAAATAAGAATGCTTATTAACCCAAGATAACATATATTTCCATTTAAGATCTAATTTTGATTATGCTCCTACCAGAAATTTCATTAATTAGCTTGATTTCGATGTTAAAAAATTCTTGAAGATATAAATAAATAAAATGATTAATCTCTTGAGTGTGTTTCCGATGGTTAATTGAAGGCACGTGGTTCCAGAAGTCCATCTTCAATGGCAGATTTTGCTTAGGCTATGACTCGTAAAAAAAGATTTCTCTTTGAAGCACTGAAAAATGTAAAAGTCACGAATTTAATCAAATTTCAGTTTTATGTGATAGCCAATGACTCGTTCATAGTTATTAAATTAGCAGAGGGTTCTCAAGGAGGTTAAGTGTTCGGACTCAAATGATGAAAATGCCCAGTCATCCGGATGAAAATGAGAACAGGTAAAGACTTCTAAAGTCCCGTTGTTTTACAGATTTACGGAACGCGAAGTAGGTAACCTCGATTGTTCAAGATTGACTCTTTTTTATAAAAAGAGTCCATGTAGCATCAATAATTTGGTTCAGAATGAATATGAGAGACGACAAATATACTTTACACGTTTACTTTAAATTTCTTATTTTGTAAATGAATTTATTTGAATGGTTTGAATTCATACTGCCGATTTAGAATCGGTAAAGGAAATACAGAAAGTTATTTCAGTTGCCAGATGTTGGTAGCACGAATTAGTTACACGACTGAATTATGATCAGCTACAAGCTTTTAGCTGACTGGAAATGAGTCATTGCCGTGTTTGGCACGAACCCAAAATTTTGCTACTCGCTTACATAGAATCTGAAAAAAGAAGCTTAGAAACAAAAACACCCAAGAAATTAATAGGATGTATTTCTATATCTATGGCCTATTACGGATCTTGAGTTGCTCGCCTTGATGCTTCAGGCGTCTGTGTATGCGGCGTGTGTGTGACTTTAGAGATGCATTTGGAGCGCTGCCAGCGGCTAAAGGTCGTAATTTGTTGCAATCGCGTTGTAATATTCTAGTAATTCTAACATATAGATTTTTATTTATTCATTTGCTTATGAAGTGTATTATTTTATTTATTTATTTATTTATTATTTATTTATTCTGTGCGAATTAAATTTGTAGACATTGAAGTATCTAACGCTATATGTGCTTGTGAACTATTTATCAGAAGACTTAGATCTCTGCTGAATAGTGGTAACCGGGGAAGGATTTCCCTAGCAAATAAATGGTCTCCACGTGGCTGGGTTTCTACGTCATCTCCGGCCACCTCGACGCGGGATCTTTTTCCGAGAGTGCTGCCTGCTCCATCGCCCCGCAGCCTTTCCAGACGCCGCTCACCCCCCGTCGATTCCACCCCTGCAGAAATTCCGTCCTTTTCCTCACAGGTAGCATTGCCAACCTTTGGACAATGGAGACGAAACTCGGACACAGACAATACGGAAATACGTTCTGACATAAGAAAAAAAAGTAGAGAATTAATGGTAATCTTCGAATTGAGTGACCAATTACCGAATTGTCGATTCATGGGTTTGGCTTTTCTCATGTTGATACATTTCTTATCGGATCTTTACCGATCCCGTAAGTGTCACGCTAGAACAAAAGGTGCCCTCGACATTACAGTAAAGACAAATATAACTGGCCAAATTGGACTATGAAAATAACTATAAAATTTTAAGTATTTTCTATTACCGATACTAATTTTGTGTGTGTTAATTTTAGTCACTTTTATTAAGATGTCTTTATTTGTTGGCGGGTTGGCAACCCTATTCGCTCCCTCTTCTCACTGCCCGCCTCGTCCATCCGCCATCCGACGCAGGAGTAGAGGGCCGTCGAGAAAAGGAGCCGGGGCTTTTCTGCCGACGCGTCGCGACGTCGATTGGGGCCGGCCCCGGAGCCATTTCGGATTTCCTTTTTCCTCCGGGCGAGGAAGAGAGGAGCCGCGCGCGGGGGAGGGGGTGACGGAGGAAGCGCCGGTTGACCCTCCCCCTCTCCTGCCGGCGCTCCAGGGCATCGTTCTGGGACAATGCAGTGGGAGTGGAGCGCCGCGCGGACGGTGTCGCGGCTGTGGGCGCCCACCTTCCCAGAAGAGGAGCGCAGCGACCGCTTAAGGGCGCCCGACCCGACCCGACGCGAACGGCGTCGCGACCCGACGCGACGCAACCCGACGCGACCCGACCCGACGCGACCCGACCCGACCCGACCCGACCCGACCCGACCCGACCCGACCCGACCCGTCCCGTCCCGTCCCGTCCCGTCCCGTCCCGTCCCGTCCCGTCCCGTCCCGTCCCGTCCCGACCCCAACTTCCCTGTTACGTCCCATCTCGCCCATGCACCTCGCCCCGCATTTGCCGTTCCTTCCCATCCCAGTCCCGTCCCGCTTCGCCCCGACCACGCCCCCTCCTTCCCATCCCATACCGCCCCATTCCGTTCCCTTCCAACCCGCCCTTCTCCGCCCCCTGCCCCACCCGCTCCGTACCGCCCTTCCCCGCCCCTCATTGCTTCTCCCACTCGGACCCGACCCGCTCTTCTCGCTACCGCTCCCCGCTCCTTTATCCGCCCCGGCCAAGCGACAGGCTGCTGCAATATTTAATGAATCAGCACTCGAACGCGCTGCGCCAGATCCCTTCTGGTGCAGACGGCGCCGTTTTGGCCCAGATTTGGGGACGGTAAAAGTGTCGGGAGTGCAAGAGAACGATTGTAGCCTCTTGTTTTAGTGGGGGAAAGATGACCTTTAAATTCTACCTGAAATTTTTAAAAAGAAAATAATTTTGAGGGTTGCGGAAAATGAAATGGGTTTAGGTCTGTGCGGTGTAGAGCAACACAATTTTTTCTACGTAATTCCACTTCTCTCTTTGTTAAGAGAAAACATGAATCCAGTCCAGAATGCTCATTTACAATTATTCGATATTCACAGTAGATCCATTTTTGTTTGTGAAATTAAGTGGCTTTAGGTTAAAATCAGAATATTAAAATTCCATGTATACTGTGTACCTAAACTTTGCCACTCAACTGATATTATTAACTGTGCGCGTGTTTGCTCCCGACCGTGTTTGTGTTTATTCTCGTCATTGCTTTAGCCCCCGTGTACCCACCATTCTCTTTAATCAGATTTCCGTTTCGTGTTTATCGCGGCCCGCGACTATTTGCATGCGGCCAATCAGCAAAGTACATAGCGGTGTCGCGCGTGTCTTTTCCCCGGCTGCAGGTCTCGAGCGTCCCTCGCTCCGCGTCTCGTGCGCCCGGGAGAAGCCCCGGGTGCGGGCGCCCGCCCGGCCACGCCCCCCCGGCCTGCCGGCACGCGAGCGACACAGCGCCGCGGAATAAAGATATATTTTAAAAAAATAAAGATATATTTAAAAAAAACTTAATAAAGATATATTAAAAAAAATTCGTTCACTAATAAAGATAAAAAAAAAGCGCCGCGGACAGCACGACGCGACGAAGCTCTAACGACCTTCCTTGATTTCGTGCGACGCGGCCACGGAATCGAAGAGAGGGCGTGCGCCACGCCGTGGTCCCAATCGATAAGAAATGCCTTTCGGTGAATGAAATTGCCGTAGCTGACGGTGTGAAGTAAACTGAGACGTACGATCCCGCACTCCTTTTTATTTACTCGAATATGATAATATTTGTAGGCCCGTGCCTAGCACATTTTCCTTATCAACTTATTCTTTACTATACGGAAGTCTGCATTGTTCATGGTCTGAAACCATTTACATTTCGAGAGTCGACAGATCTGCCCATACGGATTTGTGGTTGTGAATTTATTTACGATCTTTAATTAAGCTATACATCTTACATTATGCAAATTTGCCTAAGTTTTTCTTTATGGCTTAATCAATTCTTTCGTCTGTCTTTAGTATCCTCATTATGAATGTGTTTCATGATGTAAGGAATTCATGAAGGCGAATGCTCTTTGAAAGTATCTGGAAAGTTAACAACGCCGTCCAACCCAAAGAATATATTCTAAGACTCCACGGAAATGTAATTTTGATTTTACAACCGGTGTTCCAAAAGTTACGAAATCTCATACAAAATACATTTTTTATCAAGCGCAATGTCTTCAATGTCACTCCTCCCCAAAATAAAATGCTCATGTTATAAATATACGGTATCTCCGCCATTTTGTCTTTATTTCCACTTCATTCGAACTCGGTCGCTGATAAAACACATTCGCCGAAGCCTTCGAAGCGCCCCCTAGGAATCACAAACGGTTGTACGAGAAAGCTCCAAAATCATTCAGATTGGCATCGATTTGAGCTCAGATGAAGCTTTACATCTGCGCCACACGCATCGTGCACGAAGACATTAAGTCGACGTAAATGGCGGCTGAAGCGGTGAAGGCCGCAATGACATCTGGTGGCATATTGTAAGCCTACGGATGTGCGTTACCTGAATCTCGAAGAAGCGCTTGCAAAGTTGTAGCCATTGGAAGGAATTGCATTGTTGTCTAAAAAGGTACAAATCTCAACGTAGGTACAATTTGGTACGTTCCATTACAACATGTCCAAGGTGACTAGTCGTGCCCTAAGTCACTAGAGAATCTCAGTCCTCATGTTACCTTTTGTGGAGAAAAAAGGCAAGATTTCTCGAGATGTCAGCTTTCATTGTTGCATCATGGGAAAGAAATGAAAACTCGCTAATTCAAGCATTTTAAGTTTATTTTAAAAAATAAAGACGGACTTAAAAAAAGATCGACCTTCGTAGACGGAAATATACAATCGTAACTAGCACAGTCACTCCTTGTGTTAATGTACTGCACTACCATACATGTCGGGAGACATGGTGGGAGATACCTGGTTGGGGAAAACCGCTCTAGCCTACGGCGTGTAGATCGGCGCAGAATGTCATTCAGCGGGGGAAGATCAAGGAGGTATCGCAATAAAAATGCACTACACTTAACCGGAATCATGACATTAGCCTGGGACGCGCCGGGAAACACTAATGAGGGGTGTCCAACTCGCAAGTCTTCAACAAGTCACAACAAAAACCTTTTAATATGGTTGCAGACCGTCTTGTTGATCTCGGCAGTTTTCCCGGCTGCTCGGAAAGGAGAGATGGGGGGAGGATGGAACCGTGGGTAATATCAAGCCGTACCATGCATAATGCAGGAAACCACATTGCAGAGACTTTAAATATCTAAATTTCCTATTTAAAAAAAACCTTACATTTAAACCTAACCTATTTTTACATTAAGGATGTCGTGATTCCGGCAAGGCACATGCGCCAGGCGCACCATGTTCTCCTTTTGACGCAAGGGACTTTCACGCTTGACTAATTACATTTCGCGGGTCACAAGAAATGGCACCGCTGGCCGCATGTTGGACAACCCTGCGCTAATCAATCAACGAATCGTGCTCCTGGCCGCGAGGCGCTGCATGGAGGTCGCCAAAGCCGAAGCACAGCGCTGCCACCGGCTGCAGCGCGTGTTGCTCGGCGGGTTTTTTCCCTTTGCGCCCGGCGCGGCTCGCCGGCGACGACGACGGTGGCGGTGCCAAGTGGGGACACGCCGCTGCCACCGCAGCCAACCTCGCTGCACGTCGCAGCTCCGCGCCGCAACGCTCATGCTAGAGTTTACGCGAGAAATCTGCGTACTCATCACTAGGAGTCGGATTTTGATGACCGAAATTATCTCTAAAAATTGTCAATGAAATACTCTTTAAAATGTTTGTAAAATGCCATAAAGGCAAAGAAAACTGACGTAAAAAAATTGGTCAAAACCCGATCAGATGAACAATTGAAGCTGTTGGATATGTTACTGTTGTAATCGATGCCTCGTCTATTCATTTGATCTCAGCTTTCAAACGTTTGGTTTGGTTCTTTATCGTGAAAACTGACTGTCGTAATCCCGAAATCGGCTGAACCGCCATTGGCGCTGAAAGACGTCACAGGAACTTTGTATTCCATACTTACAGTGGCTGACTGTGTAGCTGTTGAGTCTTAGTGTAAATAACTGAGGTAATTTTTGTCTTAAGCAAACGTTTTTTAATGAAATCAGAGGGGCAACTTTCTACGTCTGAACCATCATACTTTCTTGGCCTATCCTTCGTTGATTCGAGGTACCCTGCGATCCTATGAGGCGGAATTCCGAAACGAAAAGTCACATTCTTAAATAATGGTTCATAATATTTGAATGTCTGAACTTGACGTTATGTTTCATAGAATTTTCAGTGCCCCAAAAAAAGTAATGTGTAGTCAAGTGTCGCCAACTTGGTTTGTAAATTCGCAACGAACGTGGCAAAATTTTAATGCAAAAATGAATTGCTCTTGTCTCTCGTCTAGCCACAACAGAATTACACGTTTGGCTTGCTCCCTCGCCTCCCCCGACCCGACTTTCTGGTTTCGGAACTACGTCACAGACGCAGTCTCCGCCGCCGCGACGTGGTGGGTTGCAGCTGAACGACGAGACAATGGAGAGCGTTAGAGGCTTTAGCCACAAAAGGACGAGGAATTAACATAAATGCCTCGGCGACGCCGTTGTTTCCAAACTTTACGGAACATCCGTCGTCTTGTTTTACGAAATGCACTGACGACGCCTCGGCCCGCGAAGTAGAGAAGGGATTACTTAGTAAGCGACTAGAATAGTTTCTGAAAAACGTAAGTTAGCGAAATCAGCCTTTCTCTTCGACATGATCTAAATTTACTCGGATGTGTATAAGATGCATTGTAAGTGTAATGAGTCATGGCATTGTTTAACAGAAACATTTGAATCTTTAGCCATTTGCTTTCATCATGGTGGGGAGAAGGAAATTCATATTGTTAAGAAATATGGGCGGTTTCAGCAGTCATTTTATTTACTCGTGTTTCGTTAAATTTAGAAATCTTCTTCTGCCTTTCATGTTAGCAAATATACAGCTCGTATTACATAAGTGTTTGTTTCGTGGTGTATTCCATTTAATTCTATTGGAGTAAAATATTTGCTAAATTTTCCATTGTGTGTATGTGCGAAGAGTAGAAGTCGAAGTACTGTCCATTTTTTAAACAAACAATCCCCGTTTGAATCCCGACAATTGGAATAGAGAGGCTTACAGAATGAAGACTTAACAGTATTGTGGGGCATGTTTTGGCCTCCAATTGTAAGGAAAGTATTCAGGCTTGTGTTCTTTGTACTCTTGGAGCCATTGTTTCCTGACTAGTTGCTGGCTTCCCACTGCCTGTATCTGCAAGTTATGGCCAATGGAACATGGGCTGTGTGCCGTTGTGTTTTAACCAGCGAGATGTGGACGGGTATACAGGATGCAAACTTTGCCAGGAACCGCCATTTGCAGCGATATCTCCGGCATCTTATGTTTCCGAATCATTTTAATTATCTTAGCACATCTAACGTTATAAGACAATTGTGAAAAAGATGTGAGTGTCCCTGCTGATGGTATTTGTGGCAATATATTATTTACGTGAAACTATAAAAATTTGCTCACACGGTGAAGATAAGAAATGAAAGTGAACGTTTTCAAGAACACACTTAATAATCTGCAACCAACTTGACCTTGCGAATCGATGTCTAGAACGCCATCATTTGTGGCGCCCGAAGAGATGGAATCGTCCGTCTGTTCGGCTCAGCATACAAATAAGGCGAAGCCTTGGAGCTGGATCTGCCGGCCACAGCCGCTTCAACGACCCGCAGTCACGGTCACCGCGTACCGGCTGCGTCTTACGTCGCCTCGTCTCCTTTTAGAAGAGCACTTACTCTTGCCCTTCCGACACGGCAACAGACACGCGGACGACATCACGTTGATTATTCTACCTGACAATCCTTTGTTTAAAAGGTAATGCAATTTCATTCACGTTCATTCAACTCGTCGCGTTCCTTTAAAGTGCAATTAGTGTACTAGTTACTAACTGATGTGGTGGATATGCCTTGTCATAATGTCTTATTAATTTCATTCCAACTACAAGGAATAATTAGGTTTCAGGAAGAGGAAAAGCACAAGAGGAAGAGAGAACTGAATAGATTAAAAGGGAAAGAAATAGAAAGTACTACAAAACTTCCATTTGTGTATAAATAATGGAGTGAAATAAGGAAATGAAGGGAAAGCTCTAAGAAATTTGCAATGTCATTTTTAATTCTTACGAAATGTGTATTATAACATTATTCATAACATGAAATTGTTCTAGTTCGAGGGTTCGGAAAATGGGTACCATAATCTCCATAATATTTCAAATCGTAACTTTTCTAATTAAATTGTTAATCAGTTGCAGTCACTCGAGCATCATTAATGAGTGAAAATGTCGGAACTTTCAGAGATCCTTAATTTCGTATTAGAATATAACTGCTTTGTGTCAGTAATTTAAAACACGAACTAAAGGATTTGAAAAAAGAACTGCACCCAGATGGCCTTGGAGTGAAGGGGGTTGTAGAGTTCCAATTATCCATGTTCAAATTCATGTGGACACTCTTTTCTTACAGTTCGTCTAGCTGTGGATTGAAGCAGAATCGATTAATTATGGCAGTTGTGTCCTGTGCCCCAATGTTGTGTGATCCAAATGTAGTTTGAAATGCATCGTGCTTTTTCCAATAGTCGTAAACCATCTCAATGCTACAATTTTGGTGATGCAAATGCTGCTGCTAGGTTTGCCTTTCACGTAACTTTCGATTGTTATATCGAACTTCTGATATTCGACAATATTCGCAGCTCTATATTATTATATGGCTAAGAATTCAAGTTCTACTACTGGAATTACGGAAATTACGCCGAATTAAATGCCGGCTATACTTTTGTTTCTACATAGAACGGGTAATTATTATCTCTTTACACATCAAGTTTCCGCTCAGGAGTTCTCATTAGGCGAACGATTTGTCGAATAATTCTCTTCTCGTTCGAGCGATGAGAACACTTCACATTTGGTGCAATGTTCATTTCCACTAAACGACTCCGTTTACAGTTGCAATTTTATTCAAGAGTTGCGCACGCGATTTGAGCTCCCAAATTGCACAGTGAAGAGACACATCAAACGAGTTTCAGCATTAGTGGTCTCTGTTGAAACTTAAGGAACGGACATAAAACGCGACATGTAAGGGAGATATTGTAACAGGATATTAAAAAGAAAGAATCGTTTAGAAAGAACTGAAAGTTTCCCTTAATGTTTAATGTCAGGAGCAAAAGCAGTGTTTACCCGAAAATGAAATATGGCTTTGGAACGTTAATAAACACGCACTGCCCAGAAAAAGAAAGATATTCTTAATAAACTCTTCAGAAAATAGAATGCTATTTTTAACATAGGTGGCCTGCTAGCTGACGAAATCTTTAATTTATTTGAAATTTTAACAGCGGGTAAACAAGAGTTCATTATACAAGCGTTCCAGTGCGGCCAAAAGAGGCCGAAAAAATAAAATTTTAATAAACTTTTCGGAGGTAAAGAAGTATTGTGTAATACAGTATTAAAAAATATTTTATACATTAATAAACGTTCTTCAGAAGGAAACATTTTTTAAAATTTATTTTAATAACAAATAATTTTCATTCTTTAAAATATATTTTCAACGTCTGTTCGTTTTAATTCAAACCCTGTATAGTATAGTGGTGGTGAGGTGGCTTAATTTATAAAAAAAAATGTTTGGAACTTTATTTTCAAATTGTTTATATATTATAATACACTAGTTGAATGTAATGTGTAAATTAAATAGTTATTACCATACATATATTCTGTTGAACATTGCTTCCTTCAATTATTTTTAATGCCCCCTTAAACATTGCGAAGACGCATTTGTCGGGGAGAGGCGTCGATGAGAGAGAATGAGGACGCGCGCCGGGTGGAAGGGAGGGAGGTAGGGCCCGCGTGGAGCCGTAATAAAACACGGAAGCCCCTGCGCGCCCCGCCCCGCCCCGCCCCCGCCCCGCCCCCGCCCCGCCCCCGCCCCGCCCCCTCTCCGCCCCGCCCCGCCCGGCGCCTCCGCCTCCGCCGGCCCTGCCGCCGGCCCAGCCCCCGCCCTGCCTCGTTCCAGTTCTACCCCGCCCCAGCCCTCCCTTCACCGCCCCGTCCCCCTTCCCTTCCCTTCCCTGCCCTTCCCTCCCTGCCTCTGCTGGGCGCGCGTATCGACCGCCTGGCGCACCCCCACCCCGGCCCTGTTGCCCCCGCCGCCCATTGCGCGCCCTTCTAGTCTCTACTCTCCGTCCTTCGGCAGGCTTGGGCGTTCTTCTTGTGATCCCACGCAAATTTCTCGTCCTTCCCCCACCGTTCATTTCCTTCCTGATCCGATTGCCTTCCTTTCCCGTCGCCGGCGCTCCTCACCATTCCATGGGGCTTCTATTATCCTACAGCATTTATGCCTTCTTGCCCACCTGTCCCAGCAATTTTCCTACCACTCTTCTAAGTTGCCCTCCGCTGGTCACTAAAATTGATTTCCTTACCTCTGGCGCCCTTTCACCGAACCATGTCTACGTATTTCTCTTCATTACTAAGTGACTAGTCCCTGCTGTTCCTTGAGCCTTTTTGCTTTCATCGTGGTGTGAAACGTAAGGTGTCTGTTCTCTGTATCTGTCATTCGAATGGGCTTCATTCAGACTTAATATCTGCTTTCTCTTTTCCCATTTCTTAACTGCTCGGGTGCTCCAACAACGTTGTACTTGCTGTCCTAAATTCACATCTCCCGTTGTCTTCTGTCCTACGTTGAGGTATTAATTCCTACTCTTTTTTCACACATTGTTGCTTTATTTCACTTTGCTCCTTATTGTCATCTTCGCTTCCATTATACGGCGTTTCGCTTCCTTTATCTTGCGTTGCCCACGAGGCACGACAGGTCGGTTCGCTAGGGTAGGTTCGTGACGCTGTGTGGAACATCGTCTTGCCTTGCATCTCGCCCTTGTGTGCCTCCTCATAACGTCACAGTAGTACGGCTTTGTTGTGTAGTCCCTCCTGCAACAACTGATAAGTAACTTCCGCACAATGCCTACCTAGTGTTTTCCTTGGCTGCAGCCTCTTGCCTTTGTCGACGATTACGCGCGATAATAAGCAGGGTTGACACATTACGTACGTTGTCTTCTCGAGAACGGCGTTGTACGGAAGCTTTTGTCACCTCTCCCTCCCTCCCCTTACGCACTAATACACACACACACACACACACTAGGAGACTCCCTCCGCGTCAGCGGCTTTGCTCTGCGAGGGCGAGCACCAGGGCTGAAGAAGAAGTTCGTTCTTTGTCTAACCGGTGTCGTTTCCAGGAGTGAAAAAGGAGTTCTGAAATAGTGCTTCAGTTCTGTGACAAATTGAATTACCGTAACTGCCTAACTTGCTGCTTAGTACACAGAAATGCAGGCATGAATGTTTTAATGTGTAACAATAGACGTAACATCGTGTACTATATATAACTGCCGAAGTCAATGAAACACATTTGATTATTCTCATGTTAAAAGAAATTATCGATAAAGGATAATGTGAGTTGTTTGATTCAGAATTGGCTTGTTTATTGAGTCTGATTCTTAATAAGGACTATTTCTCTCGTGTATTGGTTAATCAAAGGTCTTAACGAATCGTAGACGTTTATTAAAACATTTATTGAAATTTGTATGGCCGCAAAAATAATGGCGTACATTTTTTCTCATTCATCAATTAAGTATGCCTCTGTTGTAAACCATTCCATGGGAACACGCGCCTAATTAATTTGTAACACGAAACCTTCCGTCTAGTCAAAAAGTTTACAGATGTAAATTTATTCATGATGTTAGCATGATATTAGTTATCGTTTGTGCTTGAGAAATTCTCCCGATATATTCCAAAGGGTCCTTTTCATTACCCATTATGATATCTTTGTGCGTGTAGTTTACCTCGTGTGAATTTTGTACGGAGTTTTGAAAATTTTCAGGAAGATTGCTTCATTTCTCCATGTCCACACCACGTTGCGAGACGCGGTGATAATGAAATTTTCTGCCCTTGTACATTGCCAGAACAATATCGCTTGCGAACCAGAACCCCGCCTGAATTCACGTCCTCGCATTTGGAATACGACATTGACAAATCGTTGATAAATAGACAAAAAATGTTCGAAATACATCGGCTCAAAATCATCGTTGTTTGCAAAATTATTTTAGTTTCCTCTAACATCAGTGTTCACATGCGGGGGGGGGGAGATTTCATGTCACGGTGGTCGTGTTTATTGATTTCTAATTGATATTTATCCGATCAAAAAACTGGAAAACAGTCAACAAACTTTGTTACGTTATTGGATAATACAAAAGTAATAACCACATTTATTAACTAAAATGTGACTATCTTATTTTTCTCCCCTAGTAACTTCGTTTGCACAGTGTTCAAATTATGGATACGTAAAAATTATTGTAGTTTTTAATTATTATATTTATTAATTAAAAATAAAATATCAACCATGTAAAGATATCGGTGTTAACAAAACATCGGGTTCATTTTATATACAAATAATCAATGTTTTGAAAACACGGGCATCGATGTCGCACCCCTTCGCATTCGATCGAGTGCCGTAACAAACGCGCCAGGGACTGCGTGCGAACTTTCCTACCTTTTCCTTGTCCTATCCTCGCCCCTTACTTCACACACACACACACACACACACACACACTTACAAGGACTACACTACCACCCTGGTAAGGGAAAATCCCGCTAGCCGACGGTAAGTCAGCGCCGGATCTCGCCATACTACAGCAGCAGGAGAAGTCCACCGCCAACTCCAGAACAAAATCATGCACTACGCTTACAGGACAAATGACCTTAGTTGACGCGCCCGAAATCACCAATCGATCGATCAAACGATCGAAGGGACCCCGCCGCACCAGCGCCCGGCGAGCGAGAGGCGCGAAAGAAGAGCGCTGAGCGGTGCGGAGCGGAGCGGAGCGGAGCGGTGCGCTGCGGAGCGCTGCGGAGCGGTGCGGAGCGGAGCGCTGCGGAGCGCTGCGGAGCGCTGCGGAGCGCTGCGGAGCGCTGCGGAGCGCTGCGGAGCGCTGCGGCTTGTATTTCTACGGCGGCGGGGCTTGATTGCCATTTGCATAGGCGATTTACGAGCGCCGTCGTTTGTTCGTTGCGCCGCGCCGCCTCTCGCGGCCTCGTTTGCATGCGCTTCCCCTCGTAAAACGCGACGCCCCGCCGCCGCCGCCCTTGCAGTCTGTGCTAGTTCGAACCTCATCGCCCGCTGTACGCGCTGCAGCCTGATTATCCGCTTAGGTCCCGTTCGCTTTCTTTCCACCTCTGGACCGAGCTACGTAGCTTTGACGTTTGTTATGTGCGTGTTTTCCTGTATGGCCGGCCTGTACTGCGTAGTTGAATGGTATATAGGAATTACTCTAATAGAGGGCCACTTTGACAGAGCAGGAAACAAATGAATGTCATACAAGGCGATGCAATACAAGAAACGGCTATGAAACCATTTACGTATGAGCTATCAGTAAACGAACCCACCGATAAAATAAATGCATGGATACAATCTACAGTTGTTGCCGAGTGGCCAAACTGTAGTGGTCAAAGCAGTCTCGTCTTGTGGTAATCTCTCTCTAGAAGCCCCCGTTCCAGTTTCTTCGATTATGATGACCCGATCGCATCGTCTTTCATCTGAGAGTCAGTGTTGCATTTTTTTCCGACGTCCTTAACGATTTTCTTTTTATCGTTCTGATTTGCTGGTACTCTCTCGTTCCCCTTCTTCCACTCTGAACTATTTATCGAGCTTCGTGATGTGATACTGCTCGTCATCTTTCCCTCCCCGTATCGCTTTTCTCCGTCCCTTCATAACATTTTCCATCGTCCCTCACCCTCACACTCCTTTTCCCTACTCATTTCGTTTATTTTTCCTCTTGCCGTGTCTCGTTCGCTCTGCGCGCCGTTTTTGTTTCTCCCGTTTGCCGCACTCGGGTCAAGTTCAGCTAAACTGTATGTCACTTGTTCTCTCGGAACCTTTGCTTTCGCTTCCACCAGCCACCTCGAACGTTAGAGCACTATCGATCTTCTGCGCATGCGCAGGTCAAGTATCGCACCACTTTAGATCATCTGCGCATGCGCAGAAGATGGATAGTGCTGTCCGCTATGGCGTCCACAAACTCCCTTTTGTGAGCTCTTATTCGCTTACGAGCGCGCCGCGGAGGCGCCTCCAACCTTTGGCGCCGCCACTCTGCGTTTCGGCGAAATAACGCATTCGCGTCTGGGCGTAAAGGCGTTTTATGTTTCGGTGCGTTTGTTGCTGCCAACGCGGAACACGCTGCGCTGGAATTATTAGATCGGAACGATTGCAAACGAGACTCCCCGCGGCGTGGTCTTTGCTAGTGACGTTACTTCCTCACTCTAAGGGTTGGTACTTGCCAAAAGGCGCATGTACCAACATCGTGGGGTTTTTGAAAGAGTATTGGCTGCGCCAAGCAAGCAACATGTGTAAAAACGGTGGGTCTCTTGTGCTTTGTGTAGTGTAAAGTAAGTAACGCTTAAAAGGTATGGTAATCTGCGTGACCTGGAAAAAACTTGAGGAAAATGGTTGTTGTGAATAGGAAGTGAAGTACCAAAGTCTTAAAAACTTTTCCACGATCGAGGATCGTTGCAGAAACTAAAATGCTTTTTCAATTCATTTACTTTTAAATCTGCCTTAGCTATTGAGCCAAACATCTGTGAAAGAAGTACATGGTAATAAAAAAAAGATAGTATGTTGAAGATTAGTTGTATGTTGAATGTGCAAAGATTTTCTGCATGAAAGTCTTTATATTATATCTAATCCTCATTTCATAGACAATTTCACCCACGTAGTTTTCAGAAGAATGTGAGAATTTTATCGTCATTATTTGTCATCCCACCCCCCATCCCCCAAAAAAACTGCCAACCTTGGATTCGTGACAAACTTACTATTAAGTCACAAACCACCCTCCCACCCGCCTGGGTGTTTCATCTAATAGAGGTTTTCTCGAAAAGTTTAATTCAAAAAACGCACTTTTCATTATTATCAATACGCTTTTTCAATGCCGATGCGCTACATCTTCTCCGAATCTAAATTGCGTTGATGTCATAGAAAACGAAGCTTCAAAAAGTCTGCAGCGTGGGCTCTCATTTAAGGAACGGGAAGTCGACGAGAATCTTAATCGAAAGGGAGCGTCTTTGAGGTTCGAATTAGCCCCTGTGATGGGAAGTTTAAGAGGAAAGGCCACGGCGAGAAATTGGAGAGGATCGGAGCTAAGTCTCTGAAGCCATTCTCTTCGGTGACGTCAACTAAAATAATTACCTTGATAAAGCAATGAATCTTGGAAAATAATTTACTTTGAGTGGCGTTTGTCGAGAAGTGTGTGTTTTATCTAAAAGGTTTTCATACAATTATGTTCGTATTTTCCCCAATGGATTTTAGTGATGAGGGTAATTGATTGTTCTTTGAGCCAGTTTCACCTCTCGATAGTAGTCGATCATTGAATTTTGCGAGCGTTTGTGTTTGTTGTTTGAACCCGCAACTGAAGCTTCACAGACCGAGAGACCTAGGATCGAGTCATGGTGGAGGATGTTTGACGTAAGTAGAGCAGCTAGGTCGGATGACGTCAGCCTGAATGGGAATTTTATAGTCGACTTCTCTGTTGGTTTGTGTCTCCACGCACTTGCCGGTACAGAACAAGTAAACATTAGGGAGTTTTTGCACTGAGAAACGTTATAACAATCGGCAACACTATTGATCTACAGCGCATGCGCAGTTTGTTTCGCATCTGTTTTGTGCATCTGCGCATGTGCAGATTGAGATTGCAGTCGAGTGCTGTACGCTCCGTCGTGCTAAACTCAATCACCTGGCGCGATCGTGCGCGATGTGTCCTTCGCCTTACTAACTCCACTCCCACCCTGGTGGCTGGCCGACGTACTGTTCTTCCGTGTGACCCGACTTGCAGGTTCTCGAAAGGCCAGTAGTGAAAGCCAGCGGAATCTGTGCACTCCGCTATCGCAGAGAAACTAGACTGAATGCCGTCTCGAAAACATTGACATCTACTTTTCGTCAGGCAGCTTGGGTACCCAAAATTGTGCATTTAATTTCGTGTAAGAAAGTTAACAAGATGACTTTGAAAACAAATCACCAATGCTGTCAAATGACTCGACGATTACAAATCCCAGCTCGCAATGGGCTACTGGATTTTTTCTGAACTGCTGTAGAATGCATGGATGACTCTAATGCGCGATCGCAGTATCTCCCTTCCCGAGTGGCTCGCACGGATTTTAAGTCGTCGAGTATACACAAATATAAAGCGCGAACTCTACTGCATTGTACGAGGAACTGCATTGTACGAGCAAGGCGTTATTTCGGAAGTTCGGACAGAATCACCAAGGGAGCCTGGAGAAAACCAAGAGCTGGTTTAAATGAAGAGCCCCCATGGTTCATCCATGGGGGGGGGGGCCTCCATTAAAAAAAAAAAAACCTCCTCCCACAAACCAAGAACAGAATTCATCTCTTCATGCTCCAGAAACAAATTATAGCGATGAATTTGGACTAGGGGTGAGTACATTCTATTTTTAAATTTCTTTTGAATGAAAACAAATTCGGGGCCCTAGTACAGTCGGAGTCAAGGGCATGCTCTCTCTCCCCCCCTTTATATCCGCGTCTTTGTACACACACACACACACACACAAGAAAGCATTTGTCCACTAAACCCAACACAATCATGTGATTGCCCCTTGCATTATTTTAACCATACGTTGGCTGCCGTACCCAAGAAAACCAACACAGCAGTAAGGTCGCTAATGGCATACGATCGAGCAATTCTGGAATGTGTTCCCCGCGGCGATGACTCAACGAGTCACGTAGCTCGTATAAAGCACGCACTGTGCCGCCCCGCACGCGTCGGCAAAAGTCGTAAAGCGCCCGCGCGGCCTTCGGATGCGGGCACGCGCGCGCACGCGTGCCGTGTGCCCCGTGCAGCGGCGGTCGAGCTAGGCACGCGCCGCAGCCGGCAGGGTCGGGGACACGCAGACAACCGCGCCTCTCTCACGGCTCGGTAGGGCGCCGTGCAGTGTGCGTTCACAAACCGGTATTGTGTGCAATCTGTGCAAATATGAGGGATACGAATTAGAAATGTCGTGCATTATTAAGCGTGGCATTATAAACCTTACGTCATTAGGGTGTGAAATAATTGAAGTCATCTTTGTCCATTCTTATTCTGAGTTGACAATGATGACTTCAATTATTTCATCCTTTAAAAATGTCGACAACACCTCATCAGCATTCCCACAACTTCACCATTATTAGGGAGCGGATAATGAAATGTCAGTTTTTTCTTTTCGTTTTGGAACAATGCCGGTTGGTATAGAAATTCAGTTTATGTAATGACAAAACGAAATGGCCCATTTTATGTCACTTTTATTACATTTTTCGTAAATTTCAACTAATAAGTCATTTTCTTGACCTTTTACGTCATTTTTAATGCAGATTTCGCACATTTCGTCGGTTTTAATATTTTAATGACACTTGCTTCAAACAATATTTACGAGGTGCAATAAATGTTAACCACAGAATTCCTGAGTAGCCTATTCGGTTTCTTCGCTCATATATTGCAATGTCACCCGTTGTGGGTACTATGTAATTTAAGGTTCCTGTGACGCCTGTCGGCGCCATCGTCAGTTTAGCAGATTTCGCGATAAAGAAATGCAGAGATTTTTCTTTTTAAAAACTGCCCAAACCAAAAGTTTGCAAGTTGAGTTCATTTGAACAAAAAGAAGCAGCCTGGATTACATCAGTAACATTCCCCATTGGTTGTGTTGTTCATCTGAAGTGGTTTTGATTTTTTTTTTTGGGGGGGGGGGGCAATGGCATTTTTAATGCATTTTATAGATCATTTTTGACAATGTTGTAGGTCATCTAAATCCGCTCCCTAGTCATTATACAGCATTACTGATGATATTAAGTTAACGGCATTTGGCCAGAATGTTGAAGCCGTAAGCGTCCGCGGTAGGTCACGCATTGCTCATTACCAGCCCCGACCGATCGTCTTCGCGTATTCAAGCCCAGAAGGCTGAGATGGTTCAATCTCCTTCACGAAATTTTCATAGACTTAAAATAATATTTGTTATTCAGAGACTTCTTAAATAAATTAAGTTGTTTGGCAATAATAATAATGATAATAATAAAAATTATTATTATTATCATTATTATTATTTATTAATAATATTAATATTAATAGTATTAATATAACGTGCTAGTAATGCTAGTGTAATGTAAATAGACGTGCTGTCTTCATTTTGAAATAATTATATGCCATGGAAAACTGCTTTTTTTAAATAAATAATATTGTTGGCAATGACGACGCATATAATTATTACATCGGAAATGCCAACGAAAACTCACCGCAATACATACATGTCTTCACTTTGCCCACATCCCCTCCTCGTGTAACAAACAGCCGCGCATGCGCGGTGGAAGTTTTCTACTCTCAGGAGATTAAGTTGTCATGGCATGGTTATGGATATTAGTCTAGTATTTAGAAGTAATTCGATATTACTGATATTTATTTAAAGTATTATTTGATACCACTTCCAGAGAAGATGGTTGACATGTGCAAGCAATTTCAGAAGTGACAGGTTTGTAAAATGTGAAAATGGTAATTAAAGATACTCTGGTTTTCTCTCTCGCCTCATCACATTTATAGTAATCCTTTTGCCTCCATGTCTGTGTACCTTATCAACATTCTCCTCCCGCTAGCGGCGTGTAGCATCTGCTGAGAAAGTCGTTCTGCTCCGCCGTTTACAAGCGTCACAACGACGTCGGGACGACAGTAACATCGGGATTATGATGAAAGTGAATCAGCTTCGTGTTACGCCTAGTAAGTTTTACATCGCATTCACGGAAGCCTTGCAAATGGTAGTTTTTGCCCCCGTTTAAATCGTTAGAAACGGACGTCGGCGTAGATCGTCGTGTCGTCACTAGCGCAGTAGAAAAATGCCCCAGACGTTGCAGCGGTCGTTCTCTGCTTCTGGTCGCGATTGGGCCTCTGCGTGGGAACGATGATGAGAAGGATCCGGATTTTAATGAAATGTCTTTTTTTTTTCTTTTTCTTCCCCCCCCTTTTTTTTCCTTTCACTTTTGATGAATGCCGTATAGTATAGAAATTCATTTTATGTTATGACAAAATGAAATTTCTAATTTTAATACGTCATAATTTTGCATTTTTCGTTAATTTTGGTTAAAAATCATTTTTTTAAATTTTCCGTTAATTTTAATTATTTTTCACTGATTTAATCGATTTTAATGTCATTTTAATGGTACTTGTTTCTAATATTTACGAGACGCAAGAAATGTTTTCCACAGAATTCCTGAGGACATATACCTGCTAACATATTTGATTGCTTCGCTCTGAAGTTGTTTGTAATGGCAGCCATTGTGAGTATAGAATCCAAGGCTTCTGTGACGCCTGTCAGCGCCACAGAAGCCTGTGGCGGTTCTGCTGATTTTGGGATTACTAAAGTCAGAGTTTTCCTGGTAAAGAGCACTCCAAACCAAACGTATGTGGAACAAAACTAATTTCAACCACGTGCGTGCTCATGTTACAGATGGCATGCGTTACTCGATCAAAAACTCGCATATTTTTACAGCTCAATGCCATATCACGTTGTTGATTTAAGAGTGATGCGTTCCATTCTCCTGAAGTCCTCCCCAAGGATCCATCAATGATTAACCGGTAATACTTTTCACTTAAGCTCCGGCTTCTCGTAAATAGCATTGTATATACTACTGTGAAAGTATTATACGTTTCGAATGAAAATAATGTACAATTATTTCTGTAGAGGTAGAACTTTCTTTCAACCTCTCCGAATTCATGTTAAGATCTAATCGGCGATATTCTGTGATCGGAAAGTGCTTGTGTAGAGGATTTGAAACAATACAATGAAACTTTTTGTAAAGTATTTACATATATTACTTTTTTATTACAATAAATTCCATTTCCTCCTGACGAGTGATGACTGTTGATTTGTTGTGAGAGGCGGGGCGGTGTACTCTGGCGCCGGGCGAAGCGGGGCTGGCCAAACGCACAAGCGGAGCGCGTTTACTACACCGCTCCCAAAATATCGCGCGCGCGCCTGCAAGCGGCGGCGTTGGCGGTCGTTCGCAGCTGAGGACGACAATCCGTCCGTCCGTCCGTCGCAAGGTGCCTTTTCCTTGCTGCATTACGCGCGTCCAGCACACTTGCATTTCATTCCGGACATAAAACCGATGGGATGTTGGAGCGTATAAACAAAGTCGTGCCGTCTCTAATAGTAATTTCTCTAATGGGAAGAAAGCAGTTTGTCGGTTTGTTTCAAGTGGCAGTTGTGTTGCTTGGGTATGGAATGACGCTTTGCATATCGTCGTTAGAGATTTTTGACATTTCAGGGTTTTATTTGTGAGTAATTAATAAAACATGGAAAACGATAATGGAATTCTTTTTTATTTGTTCAATTATTTTAAGAAAAGACCTATACTGGTAACTGTTTGATTTTTTAATAAATTCGATAATTTTTTATTTAGATTGTAATGATTTTTTAATCATTTCAATAAAACGATATTTTTCGTGGAGTTTTCCTGAACACGTTTGATGGCCCCCAACCATTTTGACACGGGAATTGTTTCTTGAGGAAAATTCAAAGGTGTAATGCTAGAAGCCGAGGAAAGTAAGCTGTGGGATTGTCGTCGTGACACACTCGCTAATCCTTAGACCTGCGTCAGTACACTGTCCCCTTCTGTTCAGAATCTCTTGTCAATTCCTTTCACCTTATTTTCTCGCCCCTTCGTCTTCGCCTCATTTCTCTGAATTGGAACACTGCGAATCGTGCATTCTCTTCATAAATTTTCCTTCGGGTGGGAAGCGTTTATCCGGACACAAGAAAGCTCCAATTAGCGAAGACGTCTCCGGCATCTGCTGGTTGTCTACCACTCGACCAGTTTCTTTCGATGTGGAATGTGGAGAGCACAACTAAGAAGTTAGACTGACAGACGGGAAATGTAGGCTCGCTTTCAAGGCAGTACGCGGCATCCGACGTGGAATTAAAATGCTACACACACGAATTCCACCACTGCTTGGACTCTTTCCATGTGGAAAGCGAGTCGGTAGTAGGTGATCTGTCGTAATCAAATTGAAAAAAAACACTTAATTGGAAGTTAATAACTATAACAAGATAATATTTCTTGTTATTTAGTAGTAAGTAGTTTAATGAATCGGCGATCAGTAGCAATTAGCCAAGTTTTGAGGGTGCTAGTAAGGACGCGGCGAAACAACAAAATTGAATGAGGGGATTTGGAGCGCGACTTAACGTATACAATTCCGAAAATTCTTCCATGTTCACTTATGTTCGAGGTTTTCTCTGGACAAGTGCGAGAACAATTGATGGCGCAGCTTAACAATGCAAACTTATTTAGAATTTTTACTCTTTCCGAAACGCCGGATAAACGAAACGGGATGGAATCGGGCTATGCTTTCTCTGGTAACGAAAAGTGAAAGGGCATTAAACTGGGAAGCGAGGGTGAGGGAAAACTAACCGCGGGATGCAGTCGGGTGATTACGCTGTAAGAAACCCCCAATCTTCAAACTGCAACAAAAAAAAAAAAAAAAAAAAAAGTTTTACTCCTTTGGATAACTGGATAACCGAAACGGGATGCAGTCGGGAAACGCCTTCTCCGGTAACCAAAAGGGAAAGGCGATGAACTGGAAGCGAGGGCGAGGGAAAACTAACCGCGGGATGCAGTCGGGCGATTCCCTTGTGCAAACCCGTCCAATCCTGAAGCCTCGAGGCCGTGCTGCGGGCGCCGCGTGCGGCGAAGGGAGGGGTTCGATCCCCTCGGGGGCGCTCGCGGACGCGTCTTGTCGGCCGCTCGTTCCCCTCCCCCGTCCCCACCCTCACGCGAACGATTTTACGGCGCGCCCGTCGTCGTTCTTTTGTTGGGCGCTCGACGGCGGCGGCCGTCTTGTGTTTACGCCTTGCTGCCAGCGCCCGGCGCCGCCTGCGCCTTCGCCCGCGCGCGCCCGACCTTGATGGGGGCGGCGCGGGAGGTGCCAAGGCGCGGCCACGTGGCCTCTTCCCTTGCCAGTTTTCGTTTCGTCGCTTCTGTCGAGATGCTTTTTTGTCTTTTTCTTTTGCTGGTGTATTGTTTTCTGCGGGGGGCGACTCGTGACGCTTCGAATTGCTACCCCCCCCCCCCAACCGGAACCTATTTCCCGGATATTCCGTGCGGAATTTGTGGTCTGCAGTGCGCGTGCGCGGCATCTTTTCGTTCAGAATTGCGGTTGTGCGTCTCGTATTCCACAATAGGATGTTGGCTGAGTCACCTTTCAAATCCGACTATGTATGCCGATTAGGCTGGAAAAACACACTAGCATCTGCAAACATTGATCTAGACGTCGGGGCTTGCTGACATGCAGTTTTGCCGGAAGCCTGTGCACGGTTCACAACACCGGAAGAACGTTTCGTTTAAATGCCACTGCGTCCGGGGAGGGGGGAGGAAATGGCTTCGGTCGTTAACGCGGTACCTCCAGAATACGCATGTTGGAATTGAATGGTAGTTGGACTCTGGCAGAGATTAGTTGCAGGCCTCTTGATTTCGGGCATATCTTCTAATAGACAGTCCCATCGCCAACTTAACTTTCGAATAAAAATAATTTTTAATACAATGCCTCGCGATCTGGCGTACATATGGAGTCGCCAGGGCATCGTATTTGTTGTGATTCTACGCTGTCAGTCTGGGGCAGAAAAACTTCCCAGCGTGGCTTCGCTGGCTATTTTCTCGAGTTCCTTTTTCTGGACGATTTGTTGACTCTGCGATGTGAGTCTTCGACCGAGAGCGTAAAGGTCAGTAAGGGCAACTCTGTCAATTATAGGCTCTAAATAAATAACTCACTGGCAAGCGTAATCTAGAGTTCTGTGTTGGTCGGCGCATTTTTTATTTGCTCGCCTCATCTAGAAGTATTTTACTTCAATTCAATCTATAATTTTAAGTGAATTCAACATTATGTCCTCTTGTGGGAAATGTAGCTAAGAATGGCTTAGCTACATTACCCCCGGTATTGTTCCTCTCAACGCTTGTGGATAAGGGGCAATAACGGTGTAAATAATGCATTGTTACGCGCTCCTTTTACTTATCTTAGATTAATGAAGTTATAGTAGTGGAGTAAGATGTGTACTGTATTAAATGTGAAGTTATTGTATCTGAGTTGATGTTTTATAATCATCTGTAATGTTCTTTGTTAGTTATCTCGCATTGATTCTTTCTTACCTCGCCTGTCCTCTTTCAAGCAAGACAGGCAAGCCTGAGCCTTGTTGTGAATAGTATAAGTCTGCCTCGTTCATCCGCTGTGAGCACAATACGTCCGCAATTGATAGACAACTGGCACAAGCCTACCTTGAAATTACGTGGATGGCGGCCTTTATTTGTTAGCCATTTTTAGGAAGGAAATGCAATTTTCAAGAAAATTTTGATAAACATTGTCATCATTAGAGCTCGGACTTTTAGGTGTTTAAAACTGAAAATATGTGTTTAAAAGTTAGAAATGTATTAAAATGACGCATATATTTACGACCTACGTGAAATCCAGTAATCAAGATCGAGAGATATCTCAAAGTAAAACATGTCATCCTCTTTATCACCGCACATTTCGTCTGTGCAATCTGAGAAAGTTTGAAGATGTTCGTGTAATCACTCGGACTGTCATGGCCTGAATCGACAGTAGTGTTTGAAATGGTCCTAAGACGTTTTGACAGATCGTGAACCAGACTCGCTCACCTCAATCCTGGAAGTCCCAACAAACGTGATGTGTGACCAACCACTGCATTCATCCTTCACGTGATACCCAAAAAACTCCAACGAATTAAAATTGAAAATACTCAAAATATTCATGTATTCATATAAAATTTAGCGAAATATCACATATTTCGACGAAAATATTTGTATGCAACTCAATGCTCAGACGAAATATTTATTTTTAGGTGATATGCAATATAATATATCGGAACTGGCGAGCGATTTGAATTTCCACTAAACTTTTAACGATCAAGATTAAGGGCGGAAAATGTATTTAGTAATAGTTTGAGCCATAGTCATTACCGTCCGCGAACACAATCACCGTCCGCGAACACAATCACCGTCCGCGAACACAATCACCGTCCGCGAGCACAATCACCGTCCGCGAGCACAATCACCGTCCGCGAGCACAATCACCGTCCGCGAGCACAATCACCGTCCGCGAGCACAATCACCGTCCGCGAGCACAATCACCGTCCGCGAGCACAATCACCGTCCGCGAGCACAATCACCGTCCGCGAGCACAATCACCGTCCGCGAGCACAATCACCGTCCGCGAGCACAATCACCGTCCGCGAGCACAATCACCGTCCGCGAGCACAATCACCGTCCGCGAGCACAATCACCGTCCGCGAGCACAATCACCGTCCGCGAGCACAATCACCGTCCGCGAGCACAATCACCGTCCGCGAGCACAATCACCGTCCGCGAGCACAATCACCGTCCGCGAGCACAATCACCGTCCGCGAGCACAATCACCGTCCGCGAGCACAATCACCGTCCGCGAGCACAATCACCGTCCGCGAGCACAATCACCGTCCGCGAGCACAATCACCGTCCGCGAGCACAATCACCGTCCGCGAGCACAATCACCGTCCGCGAGCACAATCACCGTCCGCGAGCACAATCACCGTCCGCGAGCACAATCACCGTCCGCGAGCACAATCACCGTCCGCGAGCACAATCACCGTCCGCGAGCACAATCACCGTCCGCGAGCACAATCACCGTCCGCGAGCACAATCACCGTCCGCGAGCACAATCACCGTCCGCGAGCACAATCACCGTCCGCGAGCACAATCACCGTCCGCGAGCACAATCACCGTCCGCGAGCACAATCACCGTCCGCGAGCACAATCACCGTCCGCGAGCACAATCACCGTCCGCGAGCACAATCACCGTCGGCGAGCACAATCACGGTCGGCGAGCACAATCACCGTCGGCGAGCACAATCACCGTCGGCGAGCACAATCACCGTCGGCGAGCACAATCACCGTCGGCGAGCACAATCACCGTCGGCGAGCACAATCACCGTCGGCGAGCACAATCACCGTCGGCGAGCACAATCACCGTCGGCGAGCACAATCACCGTCGGCGAGCACAATCACCGTCGGCGAGCACAATCACCGTCGGCGAGCACAATCACCGTCGGCGAGCACAATCACCGTCGGCGAGCACAATCACCGTCGGCGAGCACAATCACCGTCGGCGAGCACAATCACCGTCGGCGAGCACAATCACCGTCGGCGAGCACAATCACCGTCGGCGAGCACAATCACCGTCGGCGAGCACAATCACCGTCGGCGAGCACAATCACCGTCGGCGAGCACAATCACCGTCGGCGAGCACAATCACCGTCGGCGAGCACAATCACCGTCGGCGAGCACAATCACCGTCGGCGAGCACAATCACCGTCGGCGAGCACAATCACCGTCGGCGAGCACAATCACCGTCGGCGAGCACAATCACCGTCGGCGAGCACAATCACCGTCGGCGAGCACAATCACCGTCGGCGAGCACAATCACCGTCGGCGAGCACAATCACCGTCGGCGAACACAATCACCGTCGGCGAACACAATCACCGTCGGCGAACACAATCACCGTCCGCGAACACAATCACCGTCCGCGAACACAATCACCGTCCGCGAGCACAATCACCGTCGGCGAGCACAATCACATCACCGTCCACGAGCGCATCACATCACCGTCCACGGTCACATCACCGTCCACCGCGGCCCATCCGGTGGCAATCCCAAGCGACATTCTCCGCGCTCTTTCCCCGCGAGTCGTTGCAACCGCGAGTGCGCGGGCGTGAGCGGAGGTGTGGGGGAGGGGGGGCAGGCTCACGCTGTCCGCGAGTGCTAATCTCGCGCGTGAGGCGCCGTGACGGCGCGCCGCCGGATGCGCTCGGGTGAGGCCGGGAGCTCATCATCGCCGGTCGCCCGAAACGGGTGATTATTCACTCGGCGGCGCGCGTAGGCAGCACGTTGCATGGGCCGCTTGCGCAATGAGCGGCTCGCGAGACTCAAAAGCCTGTACGTAGCGATGCGGGCGATGCAAGTGGCGGGCAGGTGGTGTGCGTTATGAGAGGTTTGTTGAACTTGTTGGAGCCGATGCGGGTGGAATATATTAAAGAAAATAAATGCTTAGCTTCTTCATTATGCTTCGACGTTATTCTGATTCTTGGGGATTTGATGTGTTCAACTCGTTTAGCACGAAGATCGGTAATGTCTTTTAGAAGTTTCGAACTTGTTTATTTGTATTCTCATACAGTAACTTGTTTCGTTGTCCAGGATTTTTATTTTCGACGATTGTAGTTTGCAATGTGGAATTTGGAATGTGATCTGTAGGGTCCGGGTTTCAATGCAAATTCATGTTTTCCCTTTGTAGTCGGAAAGTATTCTCACTCTGTACGAGCAAAAACGTCTGTTTTCCAAATATTTAAATATGAGTTTTTTACACGTCATGCGTATTTTGCCTGTTTTAACTGTGTTTAATTGTTTTACTGTATTTAATTTAATTCATTTAATGTGTGTTCTTTTAATTTGTGTTTCTATATGTGTGGATCACTGTGTCTAATATAAACATCCTGCATCTAAATTATGTATGATACTTAACGGGGAAAATGACAATCGTTTCCAAAAACATGTGCCGCAGAGCCCATCGTCAAAATCGGTAAGGCAGATGACATTTGACTTGAATTCCCCAAAGTCAGAGATAGTTTGTTCCACAAATATGAGCAAAACAGGAATAGGAAGCAAAGTAAGATATTCCATTTTGTAGTTTGAAGATTGCTGTTAAGGGGTCCTCAGAATTGTGTTCAATGTGGTTATAACGCTAATTGCTAAATTATTTGGCAGCACTCATTCCATTGTGGAAACTAAATAAAACTGCGTACTAATATTACTCTTCGAAAAAACTTTGAGAGGTATAGGAAAAATGAAGTTCCGAATGAATGTACTGTGTGTAAAAAAAAAAAAAAATAAATAAAAAAAGAGAGAGAGAAATATTATGGGCTAATAAAGGTAAAGGCTTGTTTAGTTTTTACTGCATAAATACATATTAATGTCATGGTTATTAGTGCATTTAAATCCGGTCCCTAGTGATATATCAGTAAAATACCTTTCTGTCCTGTACGTAATGCAAATAGTACATTCTGTGCTGTTTAATTAACAATAGATTTGAAATTGTACTTTGAACAATACGAATTGAAACACTTGAACAATTGAAAACACAACAATTGAATACCATAGAGAATAGAAGAGGGGAAGAACATTCTTTTTCTGTCCTGGGAGTAATATAATGTAAAGTTATAATAGATATATTTATGAATTTTTTCATTCACATTTTACAAATTTTTTCGTCGTAGTAGAAAGGTATTTATCGCACTGCCTTCATTATAGTTGCAAAACCTATTTTCGATCAGGCGTCCTTTAGCTACCTCACCTTACCCGACCGACTGACAGAGTAGGTCACTGTAAGCCCGTTTTCTTTATTGCTGTGATATGATCGCATTCCATGCGGAGTTTATGTCACTCTTTTCGGGTTTTAAAACGCATTGCCCTTTTTAAACCGATTAGTGGTTGTAATGGTTGTTTCTACGGCACGCTGCCCCCACAAGAGCCTTTTTATTGCCGGCTGTAAGATGTCGTTCCGTATTGGACTCGGGTATTTGGGTTAGCGTTTAGTATGACTGTTTGATCGCTCGCTCTGAAACTCGTGGGTGCAATTAAACCAAGGTGATAACGTCTTGCTCAGTGTTCTTATGTTTTTGGTTGGTTGAACAATCGGGTCGTGCGTTCGACGGAAGTGAACATAAATTGTTAGGTCTTGCACCGTTGTGAATTCAGTTCAGTTCTCTTTCGCTTATGTTCTACGCTGGTTTCAGAAGTTGACGAGGGAACCGCCACACATTGCCTGTGCATGAACAGGCTTGTGTACATAACTCATAATGAGAGTTCATTGAAATCTGAAGTGAATGACGTGAACTATTTATAAAGTTAAATTAGAAATTAAAACAGTTCATTGAAATCTAACTGAATGACGTAAACTATTAATAAAGTTAAAATAGAATCGCAATGAAAAAATATCATTATTAAACCCTATGTATTGGAGTTATTTGGAATAAAATCCACAACAGTTCGAAAACGATCATATTAGGTATATTTAAGTTAATGCAAATTTATATGGCATCAATAAGTAAGGAGATTCTGTCAGCATAAGTATTTGCTGTGAGATGAAACGGTCATATCATGGGGCATTACTTTTGTATATTAATTTTAATATGAAACAGCTATTTTACTATTATTTTTATACCTTCGATGGTATCTTTATACAGTAAAACTTGCTCAACTCTACATGTTTATGACGCGGCAATCTCGAAGTGTAAATTTCGCGTCAGTATTGAACAGTTTCTTCTGAGAAGTGGGGACGTGACTTCGACAACGTAACATCGATACAGCGACACAAAACCATCGATATTTGAAGTGTTTTGTAACATGCAATTTTAAATATTCGCACAGAGCTGAATTTAATTTGATGAGTATGATTTAACTGATAAAATGTTTCAAAAATACTAAGAATAATTTTTAAAGAAAACTAATCACTTTAGTTTATCTCGAGTGAATCAGACATTTTTCAATTCGCCGTAGATTGATACTGGGAGAAAGAGAGGCCACACGCATATGTCGCATAAATTCAGTGGTATCAGTTATTTCATATTAATTTTTTACAAAATTGTGATTACGAAACTTAGTTCGTTCACAAACAAAATATAGAAAACTTAAGAATTGTTAACACAAAACATCCAGGTTTCTAAAAAGATATGGACGTTTTGAAAACGTCGACACTGATGCCGCAAAGCGTCTCCGTGGGTGGCGCGTGCAGTCGCCAGGGCGGCCTACAAGCAGCCTGTTGTGCTGTGCCGAGCCGCATCGCACCGCTCCGCTATGCGTAAGCTGACCCGGCGCGCGTGTGCTCTTGTTTCAGAACGGGACGCCGCTCTGGGAAGACCTGGTGGCCAAGGCGACGAAGCTACACACCTGCCTCAGGTAAGAGACGCACGCATACGCACGCCCGCGCGTGCACTGCTCCCCTCCCCCTCCCCCCGCCGCGCACGCGTGGGGCTTCTTCGGCTCCTCTCCTCTCCTCGGGCCCGGCCCCCTTTGGCCCACACGCCCCACCCCGCCCCGCACCGCCCAGCTGTTTGCCACTCCGCACCCGGCGCAGCCCGGACGACCCCACAAGCTCACGGTGCGCGCACACATGGCGCCCACAAGACCCCACTGCCAGGCGCCCCCTGGCCCATTGTTTCCCTGCGAGGGAATTTACTCCGTAGATCGTCCCTTTACTAAAGAGACTTAATTTCTTCCCTACAATGTATTAAATACGTTTTCTTCTTTTTTTAAATTTAATTTTTATAAATGTTCTTTATTGACTTGTGATTTAATACAATTTCACTATATTGTTATATAACAATACCATACTGTATTATTACTATTCACTTGTCACCTCGCTTCCCTAAGAAACTCTTCCAATAATGGATTGTCTGAATGGTTAGAGCTACTGGGAGTAATCCAGATGTTTTAGAGCGACTCCCGGTCGATGTGGCAATTTTTTGAACAATTGGAGGCATTAATGTTCCGTTAAAATGTGCATGTGTGTCCCCCTAATTCTCTCGTGGCAGACGATGTCTGGCAAGCGCCAATGCTCTTAGTTCAAACTTGCAGTGCTATTCAATGTCAAATTCATCCTGTCCTCATGTTTCTGCTTCAGTTCTGACATTTTTGTTAAGGAAGTTTTTTATAAAATATATGGGCTTATTATGAATTTTGCCTGTGTCATACGCATTCGTTATCTGGGACGAAAATGTATAGAGAAATTGATAAGTTTGATAAAAAACACATTTATTCCCTAACAAAAGTTTTGAAGGTTCTTCATTACTTAACGAATTATGAGCTACTGGCTCTTAATCAGCTATTTTCATTATACATACGAATACATATACACTATCAGCTTATTTCGACTTGAATTACTGCGTGAATATCCCGTTTATATCAAATAGTTTATATCAAATAGTATCAAATGCGGGAAGTTTTTTTTAAACTAAATTTTCGCAAATCAAATGTACTGGTTTTCATAACAATCGCCACAATTAGTATTAACATTATATTGGTAAGTGTGAAATAATTTCCCACCTACATTTCGTAGCCTAACTAATTAGCAACATTTAAATATTCTATCTTTGTTGTATTATTCAATGTACATTTCAAAAAGTTCTTGGATCCTGTATTAATACGAAATAAAATCATTCAGCCTTTGTAGAATCATTTAAAAGTACTTGTAATTTCCTTTGAATCTTTCTGTGAAGGTTATCAAATCAACTCTCGTGATATTTTCAATGGCCCAAGAACCACCATACTTATTCCATGTTTCACTGTACACTGTCTAGTTCTTGATAGATCGTCCCAGTAGCTCAAACCCTTCTCGTACTCAGCTGGCAATTAGTCTGCTCCCTCGACGCAGTCCTTTTATGAAGGGAGGTTATTAAATATAGACGTCAGGGTTTCTTCTGAGACTTCTCCGGGTTCTTTTGTCCTCTGAAACAACGCCTGCCTTTCATTTAAAACTCGTCCCTCATTACGTTGTTTATTCTTCAATCTTGTTCCCTATTCACAAGAACTGGCTCCTCGTTGAGAAATAGAACAGTGTTTAATTGCACAAAAGAACATATAGACGTACTAGTTAAGCTGTTATTGCAATAATTTTACTCATTTAGTTACTCCACATTGTTACAACTTGTATGAAATGATTTATCATGTGATTGCAAATGTATTCGATTTGCAATGTTCTTGTAATAGTCAGTTGTAATTGCTGGTTCTCCTTCATTTATTCTCGTTTGTTTTTAAAACTTTTTAAATTTTATCACTTAGTTCAATTCACCTTATTACACCATCTGTTATTAACGTATTACATTTATTCCTCATTCTGACAGTCTTCCGAATGTACGTACTTTTAAAAGAAAAAAAAGGCAATTCAGTTGATTGCTTTGCAGTACTACTGTTCGTTCCCTGAATTGTCGATGTTTCAGAAGGCAAAAATCTTGATAAAGCACTTTACCCAATTTCTCAGATTTGGACGTCATGATCACTCTCACGTAAAACTGATAATATAGAGAATGTGAATGAGTAAGTGTGGGTTGGGAACTGATTGAATGATGAAATGTTATTTCTAGAATTTCTTTGATTGCAATGAGTGCTAAGCACACGGTCGTATGGGATTAGTATCAGTAACCTTGCAATTTCCAGACCTTGTGTTGTTCAGCAATTGTCCTATATTTCTTAGGTGCTATACCTGAGGCTCAATGCAAAATATTTTAGCTCACTTCATTTACCCTCCATTTAATGATCATGTAGAGGCCATCCAAAAAAAAAAAGTAGCACGCTTTGGGAGAGGGTACTAAAGAATAACGTGCGCTCTCGCTAGATGTTGGTGTTTAAAAGTATGGGCATTTTGGACATTTTTTAATGAATTTATTTTGTTTACTTCGGGAAGGTGTGTCTGTGTCTCCGGATGGAAATTGAATTATCTCATAGGGGAAACTTTTACAGGGGGAGAAGGCAAAATGTTGTACTTTTAAAACTCCGTTAAACGAGTAAATTTATCTCATTGTGCTGTTTTCCGCTTCTTGGGTTTTTGAGTGCAGATGAATGCCCCGTAATTACCATTTTCTTTTCTAGGACTTAGTTTCGCGTGAATTGTTCAGTGTAGTGCGTACGTGAAGTAACGCCTTGTTAAAAATGTGTATGTGTGCATATGTACCCTACCAATTGTGTAGTGTGCGACGATCTTTGCCCAGTCACTCCAGCGCCCATTTCGATTGATTTATTGGTGATTCCGGGTGCCTCAACTGCTAAGGACGATAGTCCCGTTAGTGTAGTGCATGTTTTCCCCTCGGAAGGTGGCAATGATCTTCCCCCGCTGAATGGTGAAGTCTGGCGCTGACCTACACTTCGGCTAGCGGAGTTTTTCCCAACCAGTTATCTCCCACCAGCGGGGCATCGCCCCAGCTGGGACAAGCTCTAAACTCCCAACTGGTCTCTCGACATGTGTGTTAGGTTAATGCGTGCGTGTGTGTGTGAGTAAGTAAGTAAGTAAGGAGTGGGGATAGAACAAGGAAGAGAAAGAACATATCACGCGCCGTCCGTGGCCCGTTTTTAAGGTACTACTCCGGCTTTCGCCTGGTGTTGAACGGAGCCCATTTCGAGGTACCTTCTCTCCACAACCTCCAGTCATTTCGGAATCCCCTCCCTCCGGATTCGGCGTGGTTCTGAAGGCGGGTGCGCTTTCGACTCCTTTTTTGTCGCCCGTCATTAGGGCCGGCGGCAGCCGGGGACGCGGCGTTGCCGAGGCACGTCGTTACCTGGCGGGGGAGGAGGGAGCCCGGGGTGCGTAAGCGCGGATTAATTGCCGCCCCCCGAGGGTGGAGGATTGGAAACACGCGCGAGCCGGAAAGCGCAGCGCGGAGGTTTCGACGCGCTCGTTTTTAGGCGCTCTTTTGTTTGGAAACAAAAGGACGGGAGCTTCCCTCCCCTCCCGTCACCCCCGCCCCACACCACACCACACCACCCGCCTCGCCCCACCCCACCCCACACCACACCACCCGCCTCGCCCCGCCCCGCCCCGCCCCGCCCCGCCCCACACCACCCGCCTCGCCTCGCCCCGCCCCACGCCACCCCATACCACCCGCCCCACCACGCCCCACACCACCCCATACCACTCGCCCCGCCCCGCCACGCTCCACACCACCCGCCCCGCCCTACACCACCCGCGCAGCCCCGCCTGCTCCGCCCCGCCCCTCCCCCCCCGCACGAACACCCGCCTTGCCACCCCCTGCCACCCCTTTCCGTCCCTTCCTACCCCATCCCACCCCATCCCGCCCGAAGCGGCCTCATCCGCGGCGCTTGCAAGTGGCAGGTTGTGTTTAAGTCGGCTACACATAGACGTGGACGTTTGAAGTCGGGCTGGACGGGTAGTCGGGTAGGCGTAAGAACCCGTGTGTTTCGTGAGACACTGAAGTAATGTGGAATGTATTTACCTGGCCCAGTAATTGTTTCGAGTTTCATGTGCAGTGTAAAGGGCTTTGTGAAACCGGGGTGGGTAATTAGACACTTGACTCGGTGGGTTACACTTGATAGCGTGTAAGAAAATATTACCCTCTCGACAGTTCAGGTGAAAGCAAGTTGCCTGTGAAGCAAGTAAATTGTCGGGGCATAAAACATAAATCGTTCAGGGTAGTTAGTAGTTTCCTGCCAGGCGTTTTTGCTTCGTAGTATGTTTAGTACATTTCAAAACTCCCAGTTTTTTTTCTTGAGGGAGGGGTAACTTTTGTATCTGAATTTAGTTCTAAATGATCGTCGACCAAAACAAATCCCATTTGGTGGGCATTTGTTTTTGTGGGAGTGGCTACGATTATATTACAGTGGATACTTGTATTTCATCTATTAATTTGCATTAATTTTCGTAGTGTACTATGATTGATTTTCTCGGTTTTGATTGAGATTTGTGTGTAATGGTAACAAAATTGAAGTACGTAGTAAAGTTTATGGTATACCATCAACGTGAATCAATAAACATTAATCATATGTATTTCGGTTTTGGATATTAGCATTAAAGCGACAGATGAGATATAATTTCTCTCCTGATGCAAATAATTTTTACGGACTGGAAAATCTGAATGGAATAGCTATTAATGTAGCTTTTAAGGACTTCCAGTTTACTCTTATTCTAATTTTTACGAGTAAGTGGCTAGTAAAATTAATCTCGAGGAAAGTGAAGAGAAGAATCAAGAAGGTGATTTGACTAGTTTCTTATTCTTTGATGACTTAGGATTCGTAGTTAGCTATAAACTGTTATGGTTACGAATGTACATCCGATTATTCATGTTCTATTTGCGTAATTTGCGCTATTTGCACAAGTAATGAACGAGGCGTTCTTTTTGATGTTCGAGAAGGGCATGTGCGGATCCACGGGAATGGAAATGAGAGAAATCCCCCCCCCCTGAAATGTTTCTCTAACTATTTATTTTAACTTGTTACGAAACTTTCAAACAATAATATGTCCGGGAAATCATTAAAACGAATAAAATCGTATCGCAGCATGAGCTGAGTGTAGCCTGCGACATTTTACAAAATCTGTAATATGACATATTCGTCCAAAATGTTGTCTCTGACATTCGCCCCTGAAGAGGGAAAATTCGTTCTCGCGAGCTGTCGGCCCGCGCGGGATTCGCGAGAGAAACGCCCCCCTCCCCCTCCCCCCCCCCCAATTCGATGCGCTTGCGGCGCCCTATATCGCGGAGCCGCTCGTAATTCTCCGGGCGCTGCAACGGGATCTTCTGGAAACAGTTAATTAAAAGCGAACGACGGCGCATTAATCTTGTCGCGCCGTATTAGCGGAGGGAAGTATAGTACCAAGAAGGCGCCTGTGAAGGGTTCGGAGGAAGGATGCGAGCCACGCGGGAGACCTTCGACGTTGCGCTGGTGGGCTGGGAGAAGCTGTGAGAAATGGTGACAGCGGCCGGAATGGAATTGGGAAAGAGTTGCTGTGTGATGGTTCCGACTATAGGCAGCCCGGTAATTTGTCTCTGGGGAATCGAAAAGGGAATTTTTGGTCGCTTCCTTTCTTTTTGTACTATGTTCTTTTCAGGTCCTGTTTAACAATTAATGAAAAATTTTTTTGTATCAAGTTGATTTAGGGAGAAACTATTTTTTCTGACTGATAGTGTACTTGAAAAATGAATCAGGCTAATTGCTTAACTGGTTTGGTTCTTGTCAATGGAGAAAATATCTAATAGGGTTTATCCTGATGAATCTGTCACTTTTGATCGAATTCCTTAATATATAAAATTGTATTTATTGCTGACGTTTTGGAAAGGAGTATATTCGTGTTGAACCCTAAGTATTTCATTGAAAAAAATGTTGGTGGGAGTCGTAGCGAAAGTTAGACAACAGAAAAAGCATTCCAGAAAGACACCAGAGGATGCCTTGACAGCGAAAGCAAGAGAAACGATGCTGAGAAACAGGTTACTCGTGGACTAACAGAATTTGATGGAACGTGTTGTCAAACTAAAACAGCTCAGAATTCTAATGAGAAAGATCTGACAGCGTTAGGCGCGAAGATAAGAGGAGAGATGCTCCAAAGAGAGGAAATATCTCTATAACTTCAGAGCGTTCTATTTGTACATGGGACGTGATTTTTTTTAGTTCGATCTTTCTTTTGAAGTGGAAAGAGATTTATGATAACGTTTTCCATAATGAACTGTGCATTTAATTCTTGTGCCGATGTTCTATTTTAATTACAGGATAATTTTTTTTTCTTCTCTAGCTATTTGGTGTTACATAAAATTAAAGGAGAAACTTCATTGATTGATTTTTCAAATGTTTTTGGATTCTAGCATTTAATTAGAAGCAGAATTTATTGATAGCCAATCGTGAGACAAATTATTTAATTTTTAACTGACTCGTTATTGCTTGTTATTGGCTTCGATACAGAGTAATCGGATCGAGGTTCGTGGTAACGAAGAAAATATGAAAACAGTTGAATTACGCAGAAGGATCTCTTATGGAGGTAATTGTGGGAGGGAAATATGACGAGTCCGAGTCAAGTTAATAGCTAGTTAATTAGTAAATAATTCCATCTAAATCATTACAAAAATTACATAAAAAATAAAATCAGGTATGTAACTCGGGCGTTAACTTATTTTGGCGACATCGAAACAATTCGGTGCCAAAATGCCTTTTGGCCAAAGGCCCTCGGCTTTTGAACCCTTCCTTGGTGCATAAATATTATATTTATATTATTTTCTCTGAAATAGAATGACAACTTATTAAATACTATAGTTGCTGATATAACGGGGTGTTGGTGACAAAACCCTTAGGAGTCTTTCGGTGATTAATGCGATGGATTCTTACACAAGATAAAATTCTGACAAGAAACCTTGTACTACGTCTTCCGAGGAATGGACATTCTATCATGTACCATTAGTTCCAGTGGTTTCAGATACTGCCATTTGTATTATTCAGTACATCTGTAATTTCACTCTCCCCAATTGAAGAGTTTAAAGTAAAATAATTCAGTATCGTTTTAGTAAAATTTGAGGCAACCGTGTGTGGTACCCAGCATTTCCATTGTTGTCTCTGTAAGTATACTCTTATATATTGGTAACAAATGGTAATAAAACAAAGTGTGTAACAGATTCCTTGTATAGTTACTAATGAAGACACGAGTTGCCCTAAAAAAATTGTCAGTCTGAAGTGACATGCGCTCACGAGCCTTTCAATTGCCAAAATTGTGCAGTGATTCCAATATTGGGTAGTGGATCTGGATGAAATGTATAACATCTTTATTGGAGCACGTTGCTGAGCTCGACTTTCAGTCGTGTGCAGTGTGGGCCTCTTGAATAATTTCCTGGGAGCAAACGCCGTGGGCAGTGCACGTGTTATGGCGTGGCGTGGCGGGGCGGGGCGGGGCGGGGCGGAAGTGGGCCGGCCAGTGGAAGCGGCTTGGGGGGCGAGTGGGCGGGCCTCGCTGCCGAAGTGTCTGGCGCGGCTGCGGCGGCCGCCCACGCGACCAGAGGGCGTCGCCCCAAACACCAGAGACATGTTGTGAGATGCGTGGCCTCGGCCTATTCACGGCCGCCTTGAAACGAAACGGGCGTTGCTTCGCTGCGATTCAAAGGAGTTGTTCCTTTCGGTCGCATCTGCATGCGTTCGTTCGCTTCTCAGTGATAATTCTGGGCGGTCAACGGCTGAGGTCGGTGGTTCCGTAAGTGTAGTGCATTTTGTGATGGTGGCGGTGATCTTCCACCCCTGTATGGCGAGGGCAGGCGCCGATCTACATCGGCTTGGGGGAATTTTTCTCAACCATTATTTCACACCAGGGTACTTAGGCACCGCCCTCTCTGTGACAAGCTCTAAACACAAGCTTTGGATGGTGTCCTGGCATGTGCGGTAATGAAATGCATGTAAGTGTACGTAAGTAAGGAGTGCCAATATGATAAGGAAATTCCGTGGCCCGTTTGTTGGGGGACAGCTCCGGCATTCGCTTGGTGTTACTCGGAGAAACCATGCGAAACTATCGATCAGAGCAGACAGCCGCCAGAATTCTCCTCCAGACGGCGACAGACTTTGACGTAGCGCTGTTGCTAGTGTCGTAAATCCATGGCACGATCGGGACTCGAACCCTAGGACCTCCCCGCACAGGCACTGCAATGACATCAGTTGATGCCGAGTCACTCCGCCAGTTCTGTGCGTCACCGAAGCCAGTTCTGCTTCTGATTGCATGCCTTCGTTTGGATCACCGAATTAATTTCTCGGTAGAATAAAATTTAAAACGTAATGATTTTTTCGTAATTCCATTATTTAATTAAAATTCGGTTCCAAGCCCTGGGTTTAATGTCTGTTTCAATTACTGTCGAAGTCAATTATTTGCCTGCTAGAAATTCACCGAACGCCAGAAGAAGTAACTCATCACAAATTCCAGTACATAATATCTCTCGCATCAAACTAGATTTGCTGTACATAACATTGAAAATCCTCCTGCCCTTGTGATTAAATTCACGAATACGTCAATTCTACACGGAATTTATTTGAATTGCCGTATGGGATTAAAATTAATATGAAAACAAGCTTATTGTTCCAACGTTTGAAGTGTCGTTCCGCGATTTTTGATTCGTTTCAGGCTAACACAAAACTAGTATTTAAACCTATTCGCAAGAACGGCGGAGCGATAATAAATTAAGATTTTAACAAATTGTGATCAATACTTTATCTTTTTTGTGCTATTTAAATTTCAAATACATTAGAGCTATGTTCATTATTAGATTTTCGACTATATTACAGATGTGTTTATATGCATAGAACATATAAAATTATGCTGCATATATTTACATTTTAAAACTAAATAGTGCCAAAATATTAATGAATATGTGGTCACCTCCTGGTTCCTGTGTGTTTCACTGGTACACTCTGAGATCTGACTGTGCAACATGAGAGTTCCAATAACATCCACATGGTTCTGCTCTGCTTATCTACTTCAAAAACAAAACTAGGACGTTATTCAATGTGTACAGCAAATATTGTGCGAAGTATATCAATGAACTGGAATTCAAAATGCCTCTATTTATCTAGGAATATTACGTTTCCGGTGAGTAAAATGGATGACTCGACAATGATCCACAGGGCCGGTACGAAAATGCAGAAATTACACTTTGTTGAAATGTAATATTATGGAAAAGATTGCTCAAACCTCTCAAGAGATGTCCGTATAGAGAACATGTTTGCCCCACGTTCTAAATTCAAGTAAATTAGTTTCATGTTCACTAGGACGCTTTCAAAATACCTGTTTTCTGGCTAGTAAAATCTCTCCATTTTATGAATATATTACTGACAATGTTCGAATTTGGCTAATTCCTGCATTAGTCTGCTAATATTCACATTATCCAAAATGGGTGGATAGAGTCTAAAGGAGGAACACCTTCAAGTATTGTTCTTGATGCGTACTTTTGCCGAATGAAGTACACAATAGCCTACGCAGGTGGGTAGGGTAGATGTACGTGGCGTTTCGAGGAATAACAGATAATGTGATAAACGTGTTAGTAAAGGACAGAATTCGTAGTATCGGGTTCTCAGTCAATCAGATATTCTGCTAACACGATGCCAAGGATTATGCCTTTCTGTTTATTAATAAATGCTTCGCAATCTTGAATGTTTCAGCACTCACTGCAGCATTCCGATTCATGATGTACTAACAAAATATTCAGAGTCAGTATGAAGTTATTTTCACTTTTAAAATAACGATTTAGAAAGTGCTGAAAATTTGCGAGGGGCTGCGTTGTATATTTTTTAATAAATGGACAAATTTTTATTTTATTTAGATACATGACAAAAGAGCTTGAAATGTCGGTTCAGAAGATATAAGCCTTGTGAAAATGCCGCTGGTTGTTGGCGTGGGAATTGAAGGAGTTTCTGGGTGTGACTTTCGATGTGATAAGTACGAGGAAGTAGTAGATCTGGGACAAGGCTCCTCAAATCAATATAACGATGAAACACTAGCGTCGTCAGTTAAAAATAAATGCAAAAGGACGCTGAGTGCGATTTACTGAATTTTAAAATATCTCTGCAGAATTGCACGTTACAAAATTTCTTATAATAACGAAGTACCTAAAGTCAAAGTTGCACTTAATTTTACTGATTGCTAAACCCAAAAGGGTAGATTGAGGTAAACTTGCAATACGTGGATTAGGTCAGCTGTACTACACTTGACTAACAACCACTTCCTTCCAACTTCATTTTTAGTACTTCCAGGAGGAAATTCCAAGATAACACCAAGCAGTGTTTTATGTTATCTTTAAGTCATCATAGAATCGTAGCTATTTTCAGTTGCGTAAACAGGTGCTGTTTCTTTCACAGTAGGCCAGCGTGAATAAAAAAACTCCACAAGACTGAATCCACCCCACGAATCGAAACCCGTTCTTTAAAGAATCGACTAGCGGTGTCAAAGGAGCTGTTTTGAATTCATAACTGGAGTCGATCCAAATGGCGCATCGCTTCATGAGACCTCGTTCATCCAAGAAAGTAGCGCGCAGCGGGGGCTTCGGTCGTCCTCGCCTCCGCTGCCACGCCCAGCCTTCTAGCCACCCCGCACCATCCTCACCCCAGCCCCTTGCCCAGCTTCTCCGTCCACACGGTCAGCCTCCCCGCCCCCACGCCCTTCCTCCCCGCCCCACGCACTTCCTCCCCGCCCCCTCGCCCATCCTCCCCGCCTCCACACCCATCCTCCCCGCCTCCACGCCCCCACTTCCCATCTTCACCCCCGCTTAGCCGCCTCGCCCCTACGCCCAACCTCCCCGCCCCCACGCCCAGCCTCCCCGCCCCTACGCCCAACCTCCCCGCCCCACGCCCAGCCTCCCCGCCCCCATGCTCTGCCTCCCCATCTCCACGCCCAGCGTCTCCGCTCCCACGCCCACCTCCGCCGCAGCCGCCAACCCGTCCCCCGCTGCCGTCCCGACGCCGCTGCTGCTGCCGCGCGGGCTTAAAGCCCGGAAGCGGCTATCATTGCATAATAATACATTCGGAACGAGCGAGTGCGCGCTTGGCGCTGCCCGGGAGGTCAACGGATGGCGCTGGGCAGCCTGCCACATCGGCCGTGCTGCGCCACTGCGCCGGAGAACACGCCAAGCCACGCGCTGCAGGACGAACGCCCGCACGGGGGCCCCGCCCAACGTTTAAGAAATTATTGCAATTGTTATCATTGTATATACAAATATTTGTGACCAGGCTCTCTCAAAAAGTGTGAATATTTGGGGGATGTAAAGATGTAACCAGATTTTCTTGGTATTTCTATTAATGTTTGGGGTCTTTTAAATCCGATAAATTGAGTTTTATTTGTGTTAAAATTTAAAAGCTATTTAGGAAGATGTATCCGTTATGATTAGAGAAATGTGAAAAAAATTGAATTTTACTTTTTTTTAAAAAATTTCAATGGAGAATATGAAGGTTTCTCGACCTGAAGCGACCTTGCGTTTCGGGTTAGATGAGAGGTGAATAACGTGTAAGCTCCAATTACTCGGATACTTGTTGCAATTACTGCATTTCTGTAGACTGACTTTGTAAAGAATTCGTGTTTACGTAAATTTCATTTCCGTAATGTAATGGTATTAATACTTTGTCTTTATTGTTATCCTTAATCAAGACATTGTTGTACGTCTAAGAGTAGTGTAGATTAAAAAAAGCATTTAACGACCTTAGTTCTAACGTCCTAAGCAGTAATTGTACCTATCGATATTCTTCTATATTTTTTCTTGTACTTGCTCTTGTATACCTATCAAATTCGAAGACGGATAAACTATTTAGAAAGATCGTCGTGGCGCACTCAACTCCTCGAATTCCAGGTGCAATTATGCCACACATCTACTTTCATTCGGCATTTCGAATTTGCAATGCTATTCCGGCCTCTGGCGTCGCCCCCAATCCAGGATGAGATGCCTCTTTTCGCTTGGCAGATCAAATGCGAGACTCGTCCGCATTGTAGACGATGGCGCTCGACGCGTGCTCTGTCACGACCACTGGCGCTTCAACAACGGACGTTGCTCAGGGTTCGCGCAGGTTAAAGATGAGTTGCGTCCCCCCTTCCTCTCACTCAGGAGCACGAAGTGGGTTGCGCGATGGCACTGACCGCGAATAGCCACATTAGGGTTAGCAGCAGAAATGCTGCGAAACAAAGCCTCATAAAATGGTTTTCCAAAAGGTGGCCCGCACATGACACTAGATCATCTGGTAAAATACGAGCTCTCGCATAACACTGTAATAAATTAAATATTTTAACTCAAAAAGTTTTACTGTAATAATGTAGTACAGAATTACTGTAATAATATAATATAGTATTACAGCAGTTTTTTACATCCCAATTTTTTTTAAGTTACTGTTTTATAACGCATACTTGTATAGAAGATATTTAATGGGGGTCCTTACTGTCTCTTGAAGTATGCTTCCTTAGATGTTTGCTGTATCATAATGCCAGTTGTGTTTTAAGCAGTAACACTGAGCGTTATAATTCAGTGGATACGTGCAGTAGGAGAATCGGGCGGATGAAATTTTTGCATTTTTCAATCAAAATCGAAACTGTTTCTTGTATATTTCCCGAGTTTTGGGGGTACTCTCTTATGAAACCCCGTAGAACCTCTCAATTGGTCGGAGGCTGCTTGATTTTCTATTTCTGCTCCCATTGTCAGTAAACTAGATAATTTATTTTTGGGGCTTCGCTAGAGTGTTATTTAACGAATATTTGTGTATGACAATTTTGTTTGCTCAGTTTAATTAGTTTTAAAGGTCTATAGCTGTCCGTTTTGGTCGCAGTTCATCGTTTTTTTGCGACATTTCGCTATCTCGAGTCCCAGTGAGGTGCATTTCCAGTTGAAATATATCTGGGTCAAGTGATAACAGTGTGTGCTGGCTAATCCTCTTAGCTATCTTTGATACGAGTTTACTTTTCTGCCTGAATTGCTCTTGTGAAACCGAAAATAGATGAAAACTAATATTGAATCAAACACTAGTATGAAATAATTATCTGCATAGTCTCAGAATACAATGTCTCTATAATAGCCACTCCATCCGTTGTCGGCAAATGATGGTAGTCGTTCAATTACCGCATAGACACTTACTATAATTTATTTGTCGTTATTAGATGACATTAAACATCTCACAGGGTCTCAAGATGTTTCTGTGTGTCAGGAAATATTTCACTGTTTCAGGAGAAAGTGTTCTTGTTGTTCTGAGATTCTCATGTCTACAAGACAAACATTTCTTAAAGATTTGTAAATACGGAAAGAAATTACATGAAGTTGCTTTGATTCTGAAAATTTGCAAAGAAACTCTGAACGTCATCAGAACTCTAGGAAGTGACAGTGGGTCGCGAGCTTGATTAAAATGTCTGATAAAAGTGAGAGCATTGCTTTATTGGATAGTAGCAGAAGTAAGTCCTCGGTAACAGGGTTTTTATTTGTCGCCGATCACATAGGAAAAGTAAAAAAAAAAAGCCAACTTGTGCTAAATAGAAGTAATTTTATTTAGGCATCCCTGACTGACCACACCCCGTCCGGCCCCTCTTCGCCCGGGACTGCCCGACCTCCACACCCGCACCTTTGTTCAGTAGTACTTTGCGGCATTACGGATTGCAAACAATAATTCAATAACAAAAAACAAGAAAAGAATGATGTTTCGAGGTACAAGAATTATATTGAACCATTTCAAGTTAAAATATGCGTTTCAGGATTGACAGGATGGACAGATAAGAAGATGGACATTGATTTTTATAGAACACAAAGTAGTATACGAAGATATTTGTTCCGAGTTTCATACCTGTAATGTAAACGGTGAACTTAAAAGTTAACGAGGCTAGAGAGAAATGTAATTCTGTACGTTACAGCTGTTTATGCCGCTCAGGAATTCTGTTGTTAACCTGCAAGTTAAATTACTATTACATTTCCTTCTTCCTAGTTAACTGGCGCAGGTGACTTTGGGTCGCTGACCTCGAATATGAATCACAAGTGGTGCACTCGTGGAAAGTGTTAGTTGGAGTAATTTCTGGGAGTTACGTGTTCGCGTAGTGTTTGTAGAAGACAAGAAGTAGGAGCTAACAGTGTTAATTTTTACCTCTCCAGGTGTTAAGCTAGAAGCATTAGCTCCCTTCGTAACATATCGCCCACATTGTAATTGCTTCGTACCGGATCGTCAAAGGATGTGGGAGCAGGAAGGTTTCTTCTTATCAGTTTCTTCACGTCTGGAATGTAACGAAGAATTACCGTAACTTCAGATCTTAATTGCGCTTCTTATGTAATGTTGCTTCATCTGGAATTGCGTTTCTTACGTCGCGTCTGAATGAATATAATTCCTCTTTCGAGTCTATTACTCGAAACCGCCAGAACAATAACGGCCAATGCTTAAATCATAGTTTAAGGACATTATTCTTTTTAACAAATATTTTGGGTAGAGCGGCCACCAGAATTGAAAATACCAAAGTTGACTTAGCATTTAAAGTATTCGTAATGTGCGTAATATCATGTCCACCTTATTCTTGTTTAACTCGTGTATACAAAGCATTGTTGTAGGAATTCGTTAGTCTTTTTTTTAATCTTCTTTCAATTCTTTTCTTTTTACGGCTTTTTGTAAGAACGTTTGTCGTGACCTATGGTCTTCAAGCTGAAAAGGACGCTCCGTTCATGGATCTGTAGGGGAAAGATTAGGGAAAGTCTAAGATACTTGTAATGCGAGTGAATAGCAAACGTTTTGTTTTGTATTCTCGCTCCGGACATTAAATCTCAAGTACATTCCAGTACCACCCAACAACATCCGGCAATTTAATTTCAAATGACGGACCAGCGATCACAGGCCGTCAGATTCTCCCGTAAGAACCTGAACCAATGGCAGGGAGTGGGTGCGAGAAATTTCTAAATATTTCCATTGACTGGGAGGTTTCTTTTCCGACTTTCTTATCCGGCGGATCGCAGCGTTTTAAATTCCCCACCGCCATGTAAGCACACGCGTGCCGCCCACGCTCCCATCGCCCCCGCCCACGCCCCATCGCAACCGCTACCGCTACCATTACCACCGCTTACATTGCCATTGTCACCGCCCTCATCGCCATCACCACCGCCCCCATCTCCACCTCACCCTCGTCTCCACCGCCCCCACCGCCTCCATCCTTTCATCCCCATCACCACCGCCCCTTCATCCCCATCACCACCGCCCCTTCATCCCCATCACCACCGCCCCTTCATCCCCATCACCACCGCCCCTTCATCCCCATCACCACCGCCCCTTCGTCCCCATCACCACCGCCCCTTCGTCCCCATCACCAGCGCCCCTTCGTCCCCATCACCAGCGCCCCTTCGTCCCCATCACCAGCGCCCCTTCGTCCCCATCACCAGCGCCCCTTCGTCCCCATCACCACCGCCTATCTCCTTCACCACCGCCTAGCGCCCGTATCGCCATCGCAACCGCCCCTTTCTCCGCCGAGGTTCTCAACACAAGCCGGTGTCAGCAGTGGCCATCACCACCACGTCCCCATCTCCACCGCCCCATCTCAACGCAAGCGTCAGCAGTGGCCATCTCCACCGCCGTCGCCTCCCTCCCACGCCCACGCGCTGACCGCAGCCAGCGCAGCGCGGCGCAGCCCTCTGCGTGCTCGGGGCTTCCCGTGCCGGGGCGCGCGTGCGCCCACAGGCGGCGATACGCGCCTTGAGTCATCGGATTGCGCGTGCGCGCGCGCGCGCGTGATGCTTCGCACGCGATAGCCCTACGCGGTCGTTTCCTTGCCGGAATTCGCCGCGATAGACTCTTGCAACGTTCTCGAGCGAGCTCCGGTTCTGTTAATCTGTTGGCTTTGGGCCAGATTCCGAGACAGTCAGCCTTTGGTAATCAATAGACAGGGGCCCCTCCGTTTTACTAAATGGACGAGAAGACGAAAAAGGAAAAATTTGTATAGTACTATTATATAAAATTATTTTTAATTCAAGATGGGTTTTTTTAAACTTAGATTTTAATATATTTTTGCCAAAAATACGTATGTTTACTACTCAAATTAGAACACTGCCGTATAATAATATAAAATGATAATTTGACAGAATATGCCATCTTTATTGAACATAAATGGTGTTAACCATACATGAATATGGCGAACATTGAAAGTTAGGTAGCACATTTTATAATTGTAATTAAAAATGATGCCATGAATTTCATAGTTTCGTTCAGTGTTCTTTTATTAGTAGTAGTATTAATATTAATACTATTTATTGAGTGTCAAAAAACGTTATGAACACATGAGTGTAGTAATTTCTTCATCCAAACACCTCGTGGAATGTGGTATATATTCTTCCGAACTTCCTACCTCTCTAAATATCTATACCGTTACCACATTGTCTAATTTACTCGTAATGGAGTACGTGCTTATACTTACGAAATAGTTCCGTAGACTTCCTAGTTAATTGATTTCGAAATCTGAGAAACATCAGTGTGCTATCAGTGTCACTTCTACATTACTCTCTCCACACAGTCGAATTACGAATAGAAATAATTTCATATTCCGCATTCGTGAAACAGGAAGGAATCTCTTTTGATTCGGTAACAGAGTTAAGATATTTCAGTTGGAGAGTTATCTCGTTTCAGCGATATGACGCGAGATTATTTATTGTTATCATGGCGCCGGGTGCGTGGCGAGTTACACAATAATATAGAGGCGTGTTTCTTGCTATGTAATTCTGTCAGTGTGTCAGCACATTCCTAATTATGTAATTCGCGTCCTGCTACGCGTAAAATATTTGACGAGTTCACATTTACGAGAGTACATTTGGAGTACAGTATGTTGTTGATCCTTGGTGTGAGAACTATATTAATAAAGTTATGGAAATACAACTGATCACCTTAAAATGTGATCACTTGTATTTCCATAATTTTTCATCATATTTTTTTCAATAAATGAACACTTATGCTGTTAACATATCATGCACAATTAAATATCTTAGAGATTTGAATGTTAAAGAAAAACTGCACTAGCGTAGTTCGCAAAATTTTGAGTGTTCACTTTTTTATTTTTTTATTACATTCTATCTTTTGAAAATATTCGAAATGCAGAGCTAACGATATTCAAGCCCAAAATCCTGCGAACTACTCTTTTTTACTAAATCATGAAGTAGATTTGTCTCGCTTTAAGAAAAAGTTGTAAGCAACATTTTGTGTGATAATATACATCTATTCTTAACAGTATTAAGTTTTGTTTTTATTTTGAAGTATTTTTATTTTCTATCTATTTCAATAGAACAAAACGTAAATAAGGTGACTGGCGTTACAGTGATATGCGAAGTAACTCTGCACTCACAGTCCTGCATGAATTTTTAAGTGACAAATATAAATAGCGAACACTATAAATATAAAATCTTCAGCAATAACTCAAAATACTGACTTTTTATCTCTAGAAGCCAATTTTTGATGTGACTTAATTTTTTCCGTTAAGATGTAGACCAATATATTTTACGTAATTTGCCTGTGGTATTTCTTTGTTCTAAATTGTAACTGGATAGCATCTATTTGGCTTGAGTGCGAACGTCACCTGTACAAATTTGCTTTCTTTTCTTTTTAGACATACTCTGTGAAACAGTCCTTCAACAGAAAGAGGTATTCTTGTAATTTTGATGTGAAAAAAAAAACGTCGAAAACTGGTAAAGAAAATTAGTCATTACTTTCCATCAGCCACGAACAAAAGAGATTAAGTAAGTTTATGTCACTGCATTTACGTTATAGATTTCATTTACTTCGTGAGAAGTTACAACACTGGGTGACTTCTTCACGTTTGTACGTACAACATATTTTTTGGGAAATTATCTGTTTAGGAAGAAGTTGTAAATAATATAAAAATGGAAAAAAATGTCATTTCCAACTAAGAATTGCGTTCACATTCTGCTAAATAATTGTTTTTATCACTCGGGCATAAACACTATAACTTACCTTCACCGTTCATTTTGTGCTACGCGTACGGTAAAATAGAATCAGCCATACGCAAAAACAATGAAGGCGTGACTTTTAAAGAAAATTGAGTACGGTAAACAAAACACTGTGGGCGACTTTAATCAACATGGCTGTCACCTCGCATATTGTGATGATTCTCAAGTTGATACACTCGTAAGTTTCCAGAAACGAGTACGTAACTCGTACGAATGTGTCTTTGGCGAACGAATGAAATGACGCATTTTGAAATATGTGCCAAAGACTCGTTTTCTTCACTAGTTACGTAAATAAGTATCGTCAAACAATAAGTTGGTTTTAAGTAAGTTACCGTTTGGGATGGATTCATTGATGGTACCAGAGCGCTGATTTTTATCCCTGAAAGGGTGTCGTGTCTCGTGCCCGAGTGCTCAGAGAGTCGGTCGAAAGTTCACGGCGCGGCGCAGCGTGGCGTGGCGTGGCGTGGTGTGGCTCCTCTGCGTGGAGGCGGAGGGCTGCTGCCGCTAACGGGACAACTTCGCGCAGGTCCACTCCACGTCTCGGCCTCCTGCTCTGACGCTTGCTGTCTCATTCCTTGCTCTCTGCCTCAGGGTGGCCGGCCAACCTGCAAACGTCGGAAACCGGCGGGCGAGGTGGGGGGGGGTGTATGTAACCACAGAGGGCGAAACGGGACTTCGGTTTCAAACACGGATTTTTCGTATTTTGTGGTTTTAGGTCAGCATAGATCTAGATACATCGTATACAAGGAACGCGTGTTCCAATGCAGTACTTCGTAATAGGAAGTGTTGAAAACAGGGGATGTAAGGAAATTAAATTGGTATAATGATGCGTAAGGCCTGTGTTGATATCTCGCTCCGTCGTACTGAAGATCCGCTGGGTTTGTGCATAGTACACAGCATTTGCTGCGACGAGATCCCCGTGCCAAGGTTCTCGATGGGAAACCGAATCGCCGAGTTTTCTAGTGTCAAATACCAATGCAACTGCACATGCAGAGTCAAATTCATCTTGCCAGGACTGTGAGGCCCTGTCTGAAAATAATTTGAAGATTTGTAGTGAGGCTATAATCAGAAGTGTAAATGAAAATGGCTCTCTTCGACTATTATTAAATATACTTCTCCCTACTCCCACAATGTATCTCAAGAAAAATCGGGAGCATCTTTGAAGTTGAACTTTGAGGTGGTATTCTAGCTTTGTGAGGTCTGACGTCCTGACGTTAGCAGAACATACCGTGTGTAAAAATTCGTGCTTGTTGTTTAGAAACTTGAAGGCCTTATTTCATTAATGCTTTATTTTAACTGTAGTTTAAATAAGTACTTGTATAAACGTGAGTTCCCTAGCTAGGCAAAATTGTCGAGTTCCTTCAAAGCTCTCCTTAGAGTAAAAAACTGTACTCGTTATACGGTTTTATTTTGGGAGAGAAAAGGGCATAAGATCATGTTCACAGAAACTAATACAAAAAGAATGCTAGAAATTGTCAATGTTGCTGCTATTTCCACAACTCGTCCTTCTAGTCATCTTCCTCCAGCCTCAACCGTGCCCTTGATGTACCTATTGTAGTTATCCCAAGAATTCTGAAAGTGCTCCCCATCCTCATTGCCTTACAATTATTTTCTCTCGCTCTTCAAGACTTACTTTTCCGATGTAATCCTCTCCTTAAAAACCCCATAGCTTTCGTCACGAACCTGGTGTTTGTGATACAATTCTATAATATCTCTAGTCTTGTCCATCCAATAAGCCAGTCTACAGAATCTTCTTTCTGCCAACTGATGTTTTTCTACTACCGACCTCCTGATTTCTGCAATCATCGTCCCAAACGCGAATGCGTTCATTTGAGTTCTATTAGCAATTTCCACTGGTGTTTCATTTATCGATTTCTCCTCCTGCCGCCATCATGTCCGTCCTCTATTCGTCTCGCGGCGGGCGGGCGGGCGAGTACGACCTCCCGTCACCTACATCTCGCCGACGGTGCCTGAGGGCGTCGTTAACGCGCTAGCGTCCTCCGAAGACTCGTGGCTCATCAAAATTCCCGTCGTGGAGTTGTTAAAAGAGATTCCTATGGAAATTGCTCGACGAAATCTTCGTTAATACAGTTACGCAAGATTGGATCTGGAGAATGTGTTTAGCAAGCATTTTTGGGTTATGCTTAGCGAACGCAAGCGTTTGCGCTGCGTTGTCATGCCGAGAATGAATATTAATCTAATTGCCATAAGCAATGTCGTGTACGGCAACAGAAGTTCATGTGTGGGAGACGAAGAGTATTTTTTACTTCACGCCATTTCGTACTTTTAGAAAGCGATGTTCAGCGTCTGTAGTTCTCTCATTGTCTACATCCCCACTTTTTTTTAATGGCAGCCCTGAGTAATTCGTGAGAATGGATATAACGTACATGATCTTCTGCTTCCTTTTTCTCTTCCCGCCTTTTATGCGGTTACGTGATCCATTGAGTAAGACCACTTTTCCTCGGAAATTAGACCGTTGCAGAGCACACGTTGTGGCGAGAGGAAGAAACTCATTTTCGCGTTTGAGTGGTTATGCAATGGAGCTTTTGCGTGCAGGTGATTGCACCAGTGTGTGGTGATGTTCGACACACCTTCAACGCGAAGAATGCACGTCGTATGCGTTTTTCAAGTCAAGGTTGCAGAAAACTAGAACAAAGTCATGATCGCCTTACGTAAGTTTCTGGAAATTGTTGGGCGTATTCAAAGGTGTTTAGATTTGGATGTAGGGCGAAGACAGTCATTTCCCGCCCTTTAGTTCAAGAAATTAAAAGATTTACTTAAATGCATCATGAATTATAATAAACGGCACCTGCGTACATGGTAATAAACGTTAATAGTAGGGTAGTAAAAAGAAATAAATTAAGTTAGAAGCAGAAAGAATTATGGTGAAAGCTAATGAAAAATATTCCCGGTTGGAATATGAATGAAATGAAGAATCATCTAATTGAGGCTTCAATTAGAATTCATTATTGCTCATTTAGCTTCCAGTCTCTGGGGTTTCGTAACTTTAAACTCCAATCTCAAGTGCACTACTGTATTTGGCATCCTTTACTAATCTTACCGTCTGCGATAGCTCAGTATCTTCCTTTTACACCCACACGCACAATTTCTTTGACTACATTACCGTACACGTGTCGAATTCAGCCGTGGTTTTGGAGGAGATTTCTAGCGGCCGGCTGCTCTGATCGGTACTTTTCCGTGGTTTCTCCGCCAGGCGAATGCCGGAACAGTACACTAACAAACGGGCCACGGACCGCGCGCGATGTTTTCTTCCTCGTCCTTGTCCTATCCTCACCCTTACTTACACACTCTCTCATGCACTGTACTACCACACATGTCGGGAGCTTAGAGCTTGTCCTGGTTAGGAAGGTCTCCCGCTGATGGGATATATCTGGTTGGAGGAAATGCTAGCCGATAGCTTGCCAGCCAGTGTAGGTCGGCGCCAGATCTCACCACTCAGCGGGGAATGAATATCTTCGCCTACCGAGAAAAAATATGCACTACACTTACAGGACTACCAACTTCATCAAGTGATGCGCCCGGATTCACTGATCAATCAACTAACTACTATACTTGTCGTAAGCGTACAATTTCTTTTGGCTGAGTTCGGACCCCGCTCGGGGAAATGCCTGAAGGCCAAAAAAAAAAAAAAGAAAAGAAAAACTCTGATGTTTAGGTCGCCGACGGATCCCACGTTCTAACAGGCGGAGGAACATCGCCACCTCTCGGCTGTATCATGCGCTGCATTTGTGATGCTGAATAGATGTCCCGGAATTATTAATACTATCTCACCCTATACAAGTTCTTACAGCATTCTTGGTACCGACCACTGCTCATTGTAGTAACATTCCTCCCGGCAGTGTGCCCATTGTTGAACAGATTCAACAAATTTCATCTGTACATTTATCCAGTGGATTGAAGGATTTGATTTAGTTACGCGACGGAGATGTTCCCATGCGCTCATGTGGTAGACATATTGTTGATAGGGCAGCCGTTCTGATGGCGAAATATAGGTGTTTCTTGTGCATCACTTCAGTTATACTCTACAAGTTATTAATGGTTGTGTATGGTTCACCAATCCCCAGCGTGTGCAGAAAGTACAATGGGCTCAGCACAGTAGTTGTCAGCATCGCAAGGCGGGAGTCCTGTATCGGACGGCACACTACCTTCAGGGGAGGAATTTGTGGTGTGTAGTACAATGGCTAATTTCCTATGAACCTGGTGTTTTTGTTTTTATACCCTGACAGTGTCAGTGTTGCTGCTGCAAGGCACGTGTTGGATTTAATTTGAAAAACTGATCTTTGATAATTTCTCCCTATGGCCGCCAGGCATCTGAAAGGATCGTTAAAAGTAATTTGGGGGTCAAATTGCTTCTTTAGTTATATTCTGAGGTTGAGTTCACGTAGAAGATACGGGAGTTCGTTATATCTTTTGTAACTATTTCGCTTATGCCTCAGAAATGGAGCTTCAAATAACGAAAAGTGGGACTTTTCACAAATTATCGTAATTGTGTTATTTTTTTACCAACGATTTCATTTTGTAGATAAGCAGTTTTCGTTGACTTACCTAATACCATATACTGAACTCTCGCGCCAAAGTAAAAATTCAGTTACAAACTATCTTGAAACGGATGGGTATTAGAGGTTACAAAACGGCACCGAGAACTGTTGATCTGCGTAATAAAAGCGTCAATAAAGATAATATCATCCTCGTTTATTTAGTATTACATCGAGGTATTTTTAGAATGCAGGCAAGGCAAGCAACAGCTTGTCCTCTCCTCTTCCCAGATTCCGATGACGATTCAGACACCATTCTCGAGTCGTAAAAAAAGGAGCCGGGAAACTAGTTGGGAGTTTATTGCTCAGACCGGTGCATACACTCGAGCATCCGTTGTTGTGGAACAATGCTTCTCAGAGATTGAGCGGTACACCTACGCGACCGACCGTGGATCCGGAAGCCTGCGGTTGCGGTTCGGGCGTACGTGAGCCCTCGAGAAAGAAACGGCGGAAGTGATGTTCAACGATAGGAATCGTCCGTTGAGTGCGGTGTCGTCTTTACGAACGATTCTTTCGATGCAGCTCGTTACGGCGCGTCGCGGACGTGCACGGCGAAGAGGTAACAAGACTCCTCGAACGCCGGAAGGCAGAGCTCGATCGTTCACCTGCCCCCCCCCCCCCCTCCCCTTCACTACACCGGCTGAGAGAGTTCAGAGCCAACATTACCGTTGTCTGCTGCTACGTTGGCCAGGAGGTCGTAGATTTTAAGAGTTCGACTATGGCAGGATTTTCGACACTAATTGCATAGAAATATTGAAGGTCGAATTCAGTCGCTGTCTAGCGGCCGGCTGCTCCGATTGGTAATTTCCGTAGTGTCTCCGATCAACACTAGGCGATTGCCGTGGCAGTATTCTAGCGAACGGGTCACATACCGCGTGCGATGTTGCCTTCCTCTTCCTTTTCCAATGCTCACCCCCTAAGTCCCCTGGCATGTACAATACTAGTACACATGGGAGGTGTCCTCTAGCTCAATTTGGGGGCAACAATTGCCAACTTCTCCAAAAGATCGTCGTGGGCCAGGTATCCAGTGATGCATTCGCACCGCCACTCCAGAGCAATTTGTACGACTCTTACTTCTAAATCTCGCGCCAGGTGCTCTGGACGCAGTGCTCGCGAACGCTAGTTACATGATTGACCTTGAGATGCCTGATTTAGAGTGTATATTCTAGGATTTATTCATCTGCGCACTTGACGTAAATCAGCTGTTTACGGGTTTATCCAATCGGGAGCTTGAACATCCCCGTAGTGACGTCGCTGTAGCGGCATAAATGCTCCCGTTTGGATGAAACCGCCGCAGCTGATTTACGTCAAGTGCGCGACTAAATAAATCGTACTATAATTAACCAAGAATTTTTTTTAGTACCCTGTAAAAAAATGTTGCCCATATTTCGCCTTGGAAAGTTAATTTTCAGTATTAACGAGTTACATCTCTCAGATTTGTATATTTCTACTTCACTATGATGTCATTGCTCAGTTCTATATTATAACCTTATTAAAAAAGAATATTGACGCCGAGTGAGAGGTTTCGATGTGTATGCTAACATTTTTAAAAAGTTTACCATCAGTATAACTTGAATTATGTTGTCAAAAAAGTTTGAAACTTCTTATATATTTAGTAGAAAAGACCTGAAACTTGGAAGACTATTTTGTGAGGAAAGGTCAAACGGAGGATGAATTTTTAAAATGTCATTACCGACGCTTTTCTTGTGGAAAAAGGCTCTTTGTTAGCGTTCTCCTGTGTTGTTTACGTGGGAAAAGAGGATAAAAGGAGTTTGCTCTTTTAAGGGATAGTAGTTGTGCTGTGGCACGCCTTTGTCACAAGCAACACCCCCAGATAGGATTTGCCAGTCTTTTCAACGCAGGCTGTATTAAATTTGTGTTAAATAAACGTCTGCACTAAAGTGTATTAGTATTATGAATTAAGTTGTGCATAGTTGTTATTATTATTATTATTATTATTATTATTATTATTATTATTATTACTTGCGTAACGGCCATTTCTGGCCACGCTATACGACTGACGTGTGTAACTATTAGAATAAGCCTTCAGGTGTATCCCTCGGTAAGTTGGTTACGCCTTGAATTGTCAAGTATGAGATGATAGGAAGAAGATGAGGGGTGAAAGGACAATCATAAATGCGACCATGCAGGACTCGAACCTGCAGCCTCCTCGGCGCGGACGTCTGCTGTCGCAACCGTCAGCGCTACGGTGCAGGCTATTATTATTATTATTATTATTATTATTATTATTATTATTATTATTAAAAGGACCGTGCCGATGCAATCCCTTTCAAGCAAAGGCTTCTTGTGATACAGGATTAACTTCAGAGTAAGATCAGATCGTTCACTTACGAGTTGGTAGTACCATTCCTATTGTTATATTCTTTAAATTTACGTTGGGTATGAGTTATCACTAATATAATTAATTACAATAACACCATCAATGAAATTAATACAAACGATCAGTATTATTTTTTAAATATTTTGTATTTCATTTCACCTCTTTAAACTCACATTAGTTCATTTATGTAAATATGAATGTATTTAGTTGTGTTTCCCTTTCCTTTTTACCCTCTCACTTCATTTCACACGTAGTAACCAGTTCTACCGCTCACAAATCGTTGCTCATTTCTTTCCACCACAACCTATTTTGACCCAGTCGTGTCAACTGTCGCAGTTCCTATATTTCGCCTACAAAATCCTGTTGGATGCAGTGCCATTCAGCCGGTTCGCGCGAACCGTTAGTTCAAAAAAATGTAGTTCGCAGAACCGGTTGTTAAAGTTTTTGTGATAAGATAACGTAGAACCAGTTGAAATTTATCACAAGCAACTTGTTAAAATCACTGTAGCTCTGCGTAATATATTTTTGGTTGTGACGATCTCTCTCGATTTGAATCTCTTGCTGATTGCGCGTGACTGATTTTGTGACACTCGAGGTACGTCTTGGGCACCGTACGGCTATTGACACACGCGTCAAGAAGAAAAGAGGTACAGAATATTCACAGAATCAAATAGCTTTGTGATCAAACATTTTAAGCAGAATTGTTAAGTTCTTAAATTACTTACTGTATCCATCCATTTAAAAGATTTGTTGCATTAAAACGTTTCTGTAGAAGCATGTTGGCTCGTTTAATGAACCGATTATTGTACTGAAATTAAAAAGAAATAAGAAATTGATAATCAAAGTTGTTAAAAATTGTAGAATGTCAGCCCTGGGTGGTTGGATGAACTCTCATTACGTACCCTCAAACCGGCGCCCCTGGCGAGTTGCGTGCCTTTGGCTGCGCGTGCGGCTCGGCCTCCTGCGAGGAGGGTGGCGCCCCCGGTCGAAAGCGCGCACGACACATCAGAAATGCGCCTCTGCGGGGCGTTGCGTGGCGTCGCGGAGCCTGTGAATGGTTTCGCGGATGTTCGAAATATCTTGGCGCGCGGCTTCCCGCCGCCAGCTGGACGCGCGCCACCCGCCCGGCAGGGGCGGGGGCGGTGGCAGGGGCCGTTTCCGAATGCCCGGTGGGCGACGCTCCCAGGAGGCGCTTGCGACCTCGACGCTCGGCTGTTTGTGACCCAGAGGTACAGGTGTTGATCTCACGACGATCAGGCCGTTTACGGTTGGTTTTAGTTAACTAATTTCTAGTATTTTTATCGTTTTTCGGTGGGTTTTTTTCTTATATATATATATATATATATATATATATATATATATATATATATATATATATATATATATATAAGTATTGTGCTGAGGTTTTCACTAATATGCTCACTTTTATGAAGTTTTAGTGGCCAATTAAATATATTTAACAGAGGATGGAAGTACATTTTCGATGTACATTGAAATTTGATTACTAAATATACTTTGGATTTTTGTAATTTAACTGCTATTACTCAACAGTCGCAATTTTTATTTTCATTATTATGAGCGTGAGCTTTATAATTATTCTAGTAATGGCGTCACCGGTCCTATTTGAACAAACTATTTTGTGGTTTAATAATAAAGGGCATGCTTAATGGATATGTAATTAATGTTTTTGGTTACAATGGAAATTATTCAGTTATCTAAATTTGCTTGGGCTCTTTGTAATTAAAGTTACTTTATTGTCTAGTCACACAATTTTGTTTCCAACTCTGCGATTTTTATTGCCGTTATACTAGTAAAGGCGACATTGGTTTCATTTCAACAAACTGTATTACCTCATAGACTTGGCGTGTTGACAGATAATACGAAATAACCGGTTTTGGGGTGGGTAATGGTTGTAACCTGAAAGGAAATTCGACTGTTGCGACTACAAACTTTTTTCAATTTGTTATTATTTTATTTTAATTCTATGTCCTTCTTACTGATGAAGGACTCCGACACGTACGTTTGAAGTTGCTTTTCATTTAGAACTTGCGTAGTGAAAATTTTCAACGTTTAAAAATCTTTTTACAACTGTTTAAGTGTCAGCAACGTAACATTTTGACATAGCGTCTAGTTTAAATAATTTAGATGTAAGTCAAAAGCTCCAGTTTTATCACTATTGTATTTTTCTTATGGAGGCTCTGGAATTCTTTGTTGCGAGCAGGTGATCTTAGTTCTTACGAACACTCCTTTCTCAAATGGTATTTCATAACTCTATTTCATGAAATGGAAATTAATATTTCCAAAGTGTCAGTGTCATGTCTTCATAACGTAAATGGTGCGTTTCCTTGTGATGTCAGATTGCATTTCTGGAAGTGGGCATAACTTAGTGTTAGGGGGAGAACTTCTCAAATGTAGTGAACAAAAATATTAATGCTTCGAAGGGGAGATTTCACTGAGGGGGAGATTCTTGTGTTAGTAGTTCCCTTTCATCAAAATGTGAAAGTGCGACACGTTTAGTATTACATTTTCTTGCTTCGATGAAGTAAAAGACGTCTTCAGAGATAGCGAGTGTACTGACTATGCGAACACATAATTGCGTTTTGCGACGTGATAATAGTACACTGAGACATGTATTATTAGTACCAGAAAGATGAAGAATGGATAGATTTCTTTTGGTTCAATTTGTGTTTTATATTGTATATTTTTAATATCCATTACATATTATGGAGGAATTATTTTAAGAGTATTGCCAACTGTAATTGAAGATTGATCGTGTCAGCGTGGAGTAGTATTGCCGAGTGCTCATGCGAAGGCATGCTTGTGAAGCTATATATTACCGAATAATTTGTGTTATGATTCAGATTTTTAAACAGTAGTGAATTTTTGATTTGGATAAATTTCATGTTGAGTAAAGTAATTGGTATTTTTCTAATTTTAAAGGGACGTGTTTCTTAAGAGAAATAAAACAATAAGACAAAATACAATTGTATTTAAAATTAATAGGTATTACTAAATAATGTGCCCTTTAGTTTTGTTTGAAACGGTTTTATTAAGTGAATGCTGTTGCCGTATTTGAGCCTCCAATATTAAGGGCGGGGCATTATTTTGTTGAAAATAAAATTTATTTGAATTCGAATGTTTTGCGGCGATTTCCTGTTCTGCATTTAAAACAGCCTGTGATATGTTCATTGACCCAGGGCTGTATAGCGTTTTAAATCCGGGCCTGCACAGATTTCCGTGTGCCTGACAAACTGACTGAAAACCATCCGATATTAGACCTTAAGAGGAAAGAAAGTTATGTCATTTTGGGGAACGTGGTGTTATGTTGTATGGCGAGGTATTATAGATGTCAGTATATACGGTATACTTGACCAATCTTCCTATTAAATTGTAGTGAATTTAATGATTTTCAAATTGTACTGCTCTACAATGATCACTTGTAATTTTTCTATGCTTCTCTGATCAATACCATGCGAATGCTGGAGCAGTACCCTAATAATCAGGCCGTGGGCCGCCGGCGATCTTTCCTTCCTCTTCCTTGTATCCTCACCCCTTACTTACACTTACATTTGCATCCACTACACTACCTCACATGTCGGGAGACCAGTGAAGCGCTTATATGTTAGTGCTTCTCCTGCTGGTGATAGGGGGAGGCTCCCACTTGGGAGATACCTGAAGGGGAAACACCCTTCAAGCCGACGTCGGCGCCAGATTTCGTATTCCAGCGTCATTTCGTATTTCCCCAACTAAAACCTTTGATATGGTAGCGAGCCATATTTACATTACTAGGGCGATCCGCTCGTTCCCCGTCTTGTTGATTTTGGCAGTTTACCTGGCTGCTCTGAAAGAGAGAGGGGGCATCTCACCATGATCTCACGCATGATTGTAAATTTCTGATTTTACTAGAATAAAATATAATTAAATCTAAGCTTAACCTATTCTTGCATTAAGGGGATGTTGGCCCCCAGCAGGCGCGCAATGTTCTCCCCCGACATGGATGTTGACTTTTGACCGATAAATAACCGTCCGTGGGCCATCATAAATGACACGGCGGCCCTTCAATTGGACAAGCCTGCGCTAAGCTTTCAATGACTAGTGAGCAACGTAGTGATCGCACCCGGTCACGTCAATCGATCCCATCGAACATGTCTCGCGCTGGCCTGGCGGGCGCCTGCACGCCCAGCGGCTGCGGTCGCCGATAAGCTTCCTCGGCCCCTGACGTCACCGCTGCTCCCCCCCCCCCCCTCCCTCCGGAGGCTGTGCAACGGCACTCGGATCCAACGCCGGCGCCAAAAGAGGAGCTGTCGGTCGCCCCGATTGCGCCCATTACGGTCTGGATGGAATTTTGATAATGGGATATTTGGAAGACGGAAAGGCAATGCTCGTTGGTTGTGGTGCCTGTAATCTCAAATAGGATGAATTCTGTGTTTTTTGTGATATAATGACGAAGTTTTCGATATCGAGTGCAAGGTTCTTGCCATCTTTGTCTTGTAACTGGCTTATACATTTTCTGCGTAAACAACAAAATACGAAACCATGTTGTCTTCCTAAGTACTAATTGGACATAATTTTGGGAAGTGTCATGTTGTGTTGATACACCGTTTTTCTAGTGAACTTTGTATGATATTGTAGTATATTGAAAGGTTTACAGGACCGGGAAATGAGAATTTATAGAAATCCATTATTTATTTCTCTAACTCGTGAGAGAAATTCAAGATTCTGGTTAGAGGTGTTCAATAAAGGAAATTGAAGCGTATAACCTAAACCGTTAATTGTATATTTTGTAATTTTTTGCCTGGTCCACACTGGCATGCAAATGGTACTGCCGTGGCACTTGCGGTGACCCTCGTGCATTTGCTCGACATGCCACCAAATCAAAATACATATCACCGAATGTCTCACGATAGCGTACGAAAACTTATTTTCGGAACCTCGTGCTGGGGATTTGTGGACCGAATTGCGGGGCTGTGTGTGCCTGCCCGTGGGCTGGCGCTGCCGGAGCCCCGGCGGAAGCACTTCCGGCCCCTGCCAGGGGCACGGGGCTCAGGGCACAGCCCCCCAGCCACAAGGCGGCGTTGAGGTCCTTGCCTGGCGCCCGCGCGCCTGGAAACGGGTCGTTGAAGTTGCGTGTGGGTGGAAGGTATCATATGACGTCCCTTCGGTGGGTGTATTACGAATAGACCATAATTATTATATTCTAGACTGACCTTCAATATAATTGAAATGTACAATATTTCTGTCTGAATAATGAATGCAAAGGATGTCGTGGTGCACATTAAACAGCAAATTCTTGTTTTTGCAAATTATTCCACTAATGTATTAAATTAACCCATAAATATTTACTTCGATATTTTAAATTTTGTTTTTCGTATTCAGTTTTGCTAGAATATTTTCGTTTTTTATAATGTGAACTTCTTGTGGAGGTTTTTTGTTGCCTATTTTGATACACGGGGTTGAGAACACATGATGAAAAACTGTTATTGTATATGTATAAAACTGTATAACGGTTTAAGGCCTCGGGTCAGTGTTTTGTCTGCTTTTGTTGAGTCCTTGAAAACACGTCTAACCAGCAAGCAATTTTTTCTGCATACCAATTCCATATGATTAGAGCATATTATTCCATATTATTGCAATATTAGCTCCCACGAATGTAGTTTCATCATATGAATCATTTGCCTGCATGCATTCCGATCTCTGGGTGGCACGCGGCGAGTTTTTAATAACCCGAGTTTTTTAATGCCCCGAACCTTAATTGCATGTTGCGTTGCATTCTCTACATTCGTTCATACACGAAATATTTTTTTGTTATTGTGTGCGTTCCCGCATTTTGCTCTTGACTTTTCGCTTACCACGATTTTCTCAGTTCAGTTTCATTAAGCATCCCCCCACCCCACACTTCCAGAATAATTACTAGTTTCGTAGCCAATTTCGTACGCCTCTTGACTTCCAAATATTTAGTATTATTTTCTCGTACATCTCGCTTTTTCTGTGCTTTCTGCCCCTCTTTTTCCCTTCAATTGTCGCCTTACCGTGTCTCCTTATTCTCACATTTTTCCTGCTCCATTCCATTCCGTTGTTTTCGCGTAGTCTCTAGAAATTCTACTTACCTTTTCTTCTTTTTCATTATGCCTCTTCCGCAACTATCCCATCTTGTATTGCTAATCCGACCTATCGTATCCTTCACCTTGCTTTCGTCCTTCGCTTCTCCTGCTTCTCGCCATGTCGTTCTGCTCCGTCGGATCTTTCCTTATCCCCTCATCATCCCAGTGGAGACCCTCTTCATCCCGCCCTATTTCATTCCGCCGTGTCTGGCCTGGCTCAGCCTCCCATCTGCCTCTGGCTGCGCCGCCGCTGTCTCCCTTCTCTTGTGCCGGCGTATCGACGGCCACGCGCCTGGTCCGCCCCCGCCCCGCCACGCCACCCTTACGCCCCTGCCTCGCCTCTACCTCGCTCCCTCCCCGCCCTTGCCCCGCCCCTGCTCCGCCCCTGCTCCGCCCCTGCTCCGCCCCTGCTCCTCCCCTGCTCCGCCCTGCTCCGCCCCTGCTCCGCCCCTGCTCCGCCCCTGCTCCGCCCCTGCCCCGCCCCTGCCCCGCCCCTGCCCCGCCCCTGCCCCGCCCCTGTCTCGCCCCTGCTCCGCCCCTATTTCGCCCCGGCCTCACTCCGGCCCGGCCCCGCCCCGCCCCGCCCCGTGCCGCCTCCGCAGCACTCCCGCCCGCACCCTACTCCGCCCTGGCGCCCCGCCACCGCCAGACGGCGCGCGCGAGCCCTTTGAAGCGACGCAATTCCGCGTCGTACCCAGCGGCCGTAATTTGTGCCCCGCGGCTGCCACCGCCGCAGCGCCCCCGTCTCTTCGCCGCTGCTCTCGACCCGGGGGGGGGACGCCAGAAGTGCCCGCCCCCTCCCCCTCCGAGACCTTTTAGGCCGCGCCGCGAGATAGGACGCGGCGCCCGCTACTGTGGCCCCAAATAAAGACTGAAGCACGCGGTGCGTATTATCTTCAGACCATGAGCGTGAATGAATCATAATGTAAGACGACTCTGTAAGGAGACGGGAAATGTTGTTAACAAAATTATCAATTGACATGGGAAGTAAAATTCCCTAATGCTGGTGACTTCATAAGTAAAGAATGACTGCTGACATTTTTTAAAATAAAGTTTCCTGGATATTTTCCCTTGCGAAATATTTGTTTGTTCGACGTGTACGGAACTGGTGATACTTGTCTGTTTCGTATCTGTGTTTCTCATTCAGTCTCCTTGTTTGATATTTATCTGAGAATTGCTACCACAATATCGTAAGCTTTGCTATCTTGAAATACTAACATCACATCCTCATTTTATCGCCAACTTATAATTTTGTTATGTTGTCCTTCATAGCCAAAAGAAACATAATGGCACACAGAAGCAACACATGGATTTTGAATTTTCAAATTTCTATCTTTTGTTCCTAACGATTATCGTAACAACTTCCTTGCGAAGCAGCTTTCCGAGCAGCGTCTTCATGCCACTGTGTGGCGGTTACAACGAAAGATTTCAGGCGGTACTCTCCCAGAGTCCCTTAAGGATTTGGTGAGGTGATGGGATGATAATGATAAATAAGTAAATAAATAAATAAATAAATGTCTTTGTTGATGGCGAGTCTCAGGCCATTTACCCTGCTCTACCGCCTGACCATAAAACGATAGAATGCGTACGGCACCTGTTCAAAGGGTGTTGCTTCGGCACTCGCATGAAGTACTCGGGGGAAACCAGAGTTCGAACGGTTATGAATTTGGTTCCAGCATACTTCACTAACCGATGACAAACACATCAAGCAAGTTTCCGGCATGTTTTCGAGGTTGAACTGGCTGGCGACCTCGCAATCAGTGGTGTCCTGGAGGCGTAAAGCGTTGCCTTTTCGTCGCCGCTGCCGCTGTCGGTTGTGTATTTCCAAAACCAAATGTTTATTTTTAGTTATGCCTGTGTAGTCTGTGGATTTGGCCCATGTTGGACCACCTGCTTCCCACAGCTCCTCGGCTGTTTCGGCCGCCGCCCTCGCAGCCCTTCGGGTCTTTCCCGGCCCCGCCCCGCCCCGCCCCGCCCCGCCGCCTGCAGGTGTTTACATTCCCCTGCCTCGCTTTGAAGCCCGCGTCCTGGGTGACCTGGAATTATTGTTCACCAAAGAGATCCCTGAAACGTTTTTGGGGTCTTTAAAACTTGATTTGGCGAGGCTTCTGTGTCCGTGTGCACACGATGATATTTAAAGATTTATAGTTAGGCTTTTTTGTTGTTGTTTTTTTCTCTCGGCTGGAATTTATTTCAAAATTTCCAACATTATCAGCTTAATGAGATCATACACAACATAAAAATATTTCAATACATCGCTTCGTAGATTTCATTTCATATCGTCGAATTTATAAATTTAATTAAATATACTCGCATTTTTATTCCATGCACGATGTGTGTTTTTTTTTTACAGCTTGTTTGGAATTACCATTTCCTTTCCCAGTATGGTACCATTTTGTGAGCAATAGGTTCATCTTTCTATACACGTGTTTCATTCTCCTGTGCTGTCTGCTTGCAGCAGACCTACAAATTTCACCATCCGCAATTACGTCACCACACCGCCTTCCCTAATACCCTACCACATTCATCATTTCATTGGCTCCTCCGGCGCCCCCAACGAGCCTCCACCACCAGGCGACTACTACTCATCCTTCATAGCGCCCTCCCCGCCCTTGCTGTCCCTTCACCACCTCGCCCTCCGCTATCGTCGCTTCGAAGGGAAATGATAATAAAAACTTTCCCTTCTGCTGCTGCTGCTGCTGCTGCTGCTGCTGCCGTCGCCGCCCAACGCCGTTAAAATAAACCGCTCCGATTGTGTTGCAGGGCGACCATCCAGGCCATCGCCGCGTACTTGGACGCCTTCCAGAAGATAGCGGACGCCGCCACCAGCACGCGAGGTAAGGAAGAGAGACTGCCCGCGCCCGCGCCCGCGCCCGCGCCCGCGCCCGCGCCCGCGCCCGCGCCCGCGCCCGCGCCCGCGCCAGCGCCCTCGCCCGCGCCCTCGCCCTCGTCCGCCCCCTCGTCCGCGCCCTCGTCCGCGCCCTCGTCCGCGCCCTCGTCCGCGCCCTCGTCCGCGCCCTCGTCCGCGCCCTCGTCCGCGCCCTCGTCCGCGCCCGCGCCCGCGCCCCGTCTTTCTCTCGAGTGCCCTTTGTCTCGGAGTCTCCAAAATTCCGTGTGGCACGTACTTCATTCATGCTTTTTTCCGTTTTCTCCCACTGTTTTCTTTTCGTGATAAATTTGGTCTCTTCACTTTTATCTTTTTGTATACTTTTTCATTTCCTCTTCTCGTCGTTGTCGTGTGGTTTCTTATATTTCCCTCTCCCCTTTCGTTTTCTCTCCTCCTTCGGTTCGTCTGTTATTTACTTCCGCGCACGTAGTATTTTTTCAGATGGTGTTCGTTTCGCCATCCTTCCTTAATGTTTATCAACGCTTTTGTACTGATGTGAAGCACGTCCGGTTTCTTTTTCCCTCAAAGCAATTCCTGAGTGTGTTTATACTTGTATTCCAGTGGGTATCTTAAGGTTTCCACTTTTACCAACCACTGTGCAAGGTGCAAGGATCTCGACTTCTGTTCCTTAATTACTGTTGTTGTGTCCTGGACTGTTAGTTTCTCTATTATATTCTGTTCTCTTCTTTCAACCCCGCTGGTTGTGCGGTGGTCGTCTTCTGCATTCTCTTGCCTTCCTCGCGGCTGTCGCACTTGCAACGGCGCCGGCCTCTCGCTGCCTCCTCCACAAGCCCCACGCCCCCATCCCCGCCACAGCAGCCCTTTCCTCTGCTGCTCATTCAATCCCCGCCACATTACCACCCACGTAACAGCCTTTCTTACCCCTACTGCTCCCTTCCTTCCGCGCCCCCGCCCCCGCCCTTGACCTACCTACTCCGGACCATCCCCGCCTCAGCCGCCTTTACCCCTGCTGCTCCCGTCCATCCCCGCTACAGACCCTAGCCCCCGCCCTTAACCCAGTTACTCCAGACCATCCCAGCCACAGCCGTCCTTTCCCCTGCTGCTCCCGTCCATCCCCGCCACAGCCCCCACCCCTCACTTAACCCAGCTACTCCAGACCATGCCCTTCACAGCCACCCTTAACCCTGCTGCTCCCGCCACAGCCCCCCCCCCAACCCCGTCACATCCGCCCTTACCCCTGCTGCTCCTGACACACACACAACACTCCTCTGCCACAGCCGTCCTTACCCCTGCTACCCCCGCCGCCGTCGCCCTGACTCGACCCCGCAGCTGAAGGAGGCGTCTTGCGCGACGTCGGAGTCGCTTTCCGAGGCGAATCAGCGGTTTCTCCTCCTCCGGCGGCGACAGCGGTGCCGCAAGGGGCAGCAGGGAGGGGCTATGCCGCTCCACTTGGCTCAATTGGTTCTGCACAGGGGGAAAAAAGTGTCACTCTGCAACCCTTTGAAGGTGAAGACGTGCTTAAACAAGGAGAAATATTCACCCCGCAATTATTGTAGCTGGCAAGGATTGCTTCAAATAATTTCAGGTTCAAATAATTTAAGAAATCAAAAGTATGAAATATTATATACTATTCCCATGATAATTAAAATGTGTGTCTGCCAATGAATATTACTGTTTTAGTATTGTCAAGTAGTGATTTTCTTAATCATCGTTTTCTGAAAACTGTTGCATAATTTACAACTTAAATGTTATCAAGTAGAAAAGTGTAATACAGTATAGTTATTTTCTATATGGTGTAATTAGATAATTATTTTGGTTTATGGTATACCAGGCCTCAGTGAGAATCACGTGACGTATTGATAGACTTCGAGCACTTAAATCAATCTCGGGAAAGTTATTTCGTATTAGCAGTTATATTAATCTCACCATTTAGTACTATTAGCAATCATTGTTGTAAGTAGTATTGCAATACTTAGTGGCCGTGTGCAGACTCCTGGGGGAAATTTCATCGGTCGTGTGTCTTGTGAAATGGGCATTTCGTCGCTGAACGACGACCGAAATCTTGGCACCTGTGTTTAGGACGCGGCCTCTCCCGGACTCCGGCCGCCGAAGCCTACGCTTTCGAAATATTCATTTGTTAAAACTTTCAAATTATAGCTAAATCACATTCCTTTGTAAAATGAAAATCGACCACCGACGAACAAAAATACTTATATTCAGACTCATCTCATTGACTTCTTGGTCGCGTAGGATTTTCCGCAATAACAGGATCGTTTTTTGGCCAACGGATTGGGAGGCCGTATGAGTAACGAACGCGCAGCCAAACATTTCCAGAAAATTCTATTCACAAACAGTCCGCTTCGGGGAACAGGGGAACTGGCGCCGAGTGCCGGTAGCGGCGGCTGCGAAAGCCGTGGAAATAGCATTAGTGATGGCGGTATGTGGCGCTTCCTACTGAAAGTTCTCTTGGAAGCGGCGTGTGCAATTTCCCATCTAACGGCGTTGGAGAAGACGCCTTGGTTTGCATCCGGAGAAGAATTATTTTCGTCGAAACTTTTATCTCCGGTACACACATTAAGTGCAAATATTTTATTTCTTCCAAAAAAATACATGAAATTTAATCATGAGTTTTCTTAAATAAAAAATTATAAAAGCAATCCTAAGTCACAATTTTCCTGTCAGTTTCGTGATGAAACTCGAACCGAAAAATTGAAGCAAAAAGTCTCGAATGTAGTACGGGTTATGTAAAGAATCATAAGAACCAACTATGTCAAGAATAATAAGGGCCTAAGTTTTTAAATTAATATGTATGTGATTTCTGCCCGTAAAAATGAATATCGTGGGTCGCCCATTGCAATCCAAAGCCCATGATTTTTATTTAATTTATTTTACAATTAATTTGCAATTTAAAAAATAAAAAAAAAACTGTGGGAACGCGTGAGTGACATACTACGGGGAGAAGCGCATTGTGTGTTTTGAGAAAGCAACACTCGTGCGCTACCACGGCGAGGAGAGGAGGTGTGTGTAGCAACGCGTCTGGGAGCACGCCAATTCTGTGTTTGTACTGCCCCGGAATGCGCAACTTTCGTTCGCTTTGGCGGGGGCCGAGCGGGATGCTGTGTAGGCGTCTTGCGGCATTCCGATGCTGCGTGCTGAATGCAGGAGCGCGTGTGCGTGCGTGCGTGCGTGCGTGCGTGCCTCTTGACCTAAGGTAGGACGAAGTCTATGAGGGTGGAGCCATAAACCACGATTCTTTGGTTACTTAAGCAAGCCCCGAAGCTCTTTAAGCAACTCTCTTCCTATTCCGTATTTTCTAGTCAGATATCTGGATAAAATGCAATACGACTAGTTTCCTTTGCCTTCCATTGAGTCACATGTGCTACGTATATCACCAAGTAAGGTGAATGCCTAAATTTCCCTTTTAAATTGCTGTAGCTTATGGCCATCTCTCATATGTTTATTTATTTATTCTCCTCATTGTAACGTCTGGTGGCTCATTGGGTCACCCGTCAAGAAGAGATTTCTAGTATCAAATAGGTCGTTATCGACCAAGTTCAGTTAACTGATATAGGGCTTGCCTGAACAATTTGAGACGAATAATGATTGGGTTACACTGCGTTACCTGGCTTTCCCCTACGTCTATACAATAACAAAAAAATATACGAATCAGTCGCATATATGATTCACACTTCCAAATATTATATCGTTAAGCATGAACCAAGGTACGAGTATATTTGTAATCATTTGAAGCTTCTTGGTTTGTATGCCATTATTTTATTGCACATTGAATATAATTGCTCACTTAAGTTTTCGACAATAATGGTTTGGCCTAGACATTCTCTAAACATTTCGCAAACACACTGTTATCTAAACCATCGTTGTACACGTTTTTTCTTTGTACATTTAATCGGAAATTTTTGTTCGATTACGTACTCTGTTGCTTCACAACATTTGAAATGCTCTGTTATCCATACAATCGTTGCTTAGAATAGGAACACTCCTATACTCGGACTCATATGAATAGTCATTACTAGACCTTCATGCATTTCAAAATTCAGAATGACCTTGTAACAAAGCCCTTGACAGTGTCCATATAATTATGCCCATGAATTCGTAAAACGTTTCATTTGTCAAGTTTTCAAATAATTATTTTGTAGTTCGTGGGATTCTATATTTTAATCAACCCAATAAGCTGCATGCTTACAACTCGTTCAGGCCGATCTTGAAACTCAAGCGAGCAATGCTCGGGCAGCAGAGAGACTGGAGCAAACTGCCAAGATGTGAAGTTGCTCAATTCGCGCGAAAAACATAATCGCTTTGTATCGAAATCATAAACGTAAAGAAGATAATTGGAAACACCGATGATAATGTAACCTGACCGCCACCCTTTAATCACTGATACGATTCGATACACTTTTTCGTGGAAAGAAGAACACGGAAATATCTTGCGTAGATCCATTTTTGCAGAAAAAAAGCATGAAATAAATGCACTACAGTGTGCTGAATAAAGCAAACTAAGCAATAACAACAGAAAGGTGCAAATATTGAAACAAAAACAGCCCACTTTCATTGTTGTGGTGGATTTTTTACTATCGATATGAGCGATTAGCAAAACCTTGCAACTGGATGAATGCCTGCCGTCTGGTCACCACAGGAGAAACGCAGTATCTTATTTCAACATACCTAGAGTAATTGTTTATTTTCAACAGGAAACGCTTGTTTCCGTTCTATAGGTTCCTTTAATCTGAGCCCGAGTAGGAATTTGCAGCCATTATAGTGTTACCAATGGAGGTCGTTAATCTCCTCAATGTATAGCTGCTTTCCATTGAATAGCTCATACACGTATGACGCGAAAACACCCGCAACATAGAGAATGATTAAGCATTGTTATTCATTCAACGCCTGCATTGTTTTGGTATATGAATTGCTGCATCACACGCTTGTCATGTATGCCTTTCATGATTTTCCACTAGAGCATATTTATTTCGTGATATAAATAAACTGTGTATTACCTAAAAATCACAATGGAACTTCATTTAGAACAGCTTTTGAGTAATTTGAAATAATTTGACATACTTTCCAGTTGAAGATTAATAGCCTCTTTAATTGCGTAAAAATCGAATTTGAAAGTTGAATATTAGTAAATTCGAAAGTAAAAAATGATAAATACCATACATTTATGAATATAGGTATATGACGGAAGCACCATGTCTTATTTAAAATGCTATTTTCACACAACCTGAATTCTGATTTCTGTTAACATTCTTCGCATAGGTTATACAATTCCCACGATAATTCATACTCTGACTCCTATTTTATGTGGAAACAGAATGGGAGCAACCATTGCAAACGATATGTCACAATTTATTATTCGCCATGCGACGTATTGTGGTACGTTTTAAAACTATATGTTTTCAATGTGTGTATTTGAATTGTGATTTTTTTTATTTATTTACGTCAAAAACAGTTAAAAACTGTGTGTGACGTGCTATGGGGAGAAGTTAATTTGAAGTTACATTTATGTGATATTTCATATTCGCTTTTGCAACCTAATGAGGAGGAACATGTCCCCGAAAAAGTAGCAAAAGAATGACAAATGTGAATTGCCTCCCCCGCGTCCCAAACTCACTGCCTTGACCGTCTCAAAGGTCCTCTGTTGCCAATTCCAAATATTGCAATTGTTATTAAACTTCAGGACCTTCGCGAAGACTCATGAATTTTAAATGTAAACAGTATTCTGAAGGTACCTATGTTGAACACGCATGGAGGCTTGGGTGTTTCGTCCAATATGTAGTATATGGTTGATCCTCCGCTTCCAGTCTCAACTGTATGAAGATCTCCAGCCGGCTGTCCCATGTTAGTAGATTTACTTGCATGTAAAAGATCCACAAATCCCAAAAGCATAAATGACGCCGCTGAGCTAAATTCAAATCACCTGTTTTTCGCCCAAGAAATACGTCCTTTCTCTGCTAGATGGTGAAATAGTTGGTCAAAGGAGCGTAGGGAAATTTTACGGAGACGGAAGAGCAAGCCTCATGGCCTGAGTCTCGCCACGTAAAATAAGGCATTAATTCAATTCAATTCAATTCAATTCCATATCGTTATTATTTTCATCTCTTTCCGCTCCGAAATCTCCAGGGATGAACACATCACCCACGGTTGCTATTCTAACCCGACGATAAGACCTAGCGGCTAGCACATTATGATCCGCCCTGTCTGAAAACTGAGTGTTTTCTGTAAGTTGTGTTTTTTACTGTCGCTTTTTAACCTTTTGGTCACATAGCGGCCACTGTGCTGGTTTTAACTGTAGCGGGGACTGTAGGAGAAAACACAGATACGAACTACACAAACATCCATGCCCGAGGCGGAATTCGAACCCGCGATCCTTCGAGCCGAGGCAGCTACGGCCCACCATCCTCAATGACCTCGGATATCCGTGCCGGCTCTGTCTGATCATTGTTATCGTGCTTCTTCTTTGATAACTTCACCTCCTCCGCGCTCCAATCGGCACAGCGCGCGCGAGTGGTTCCGCCTACTTCTCGCAACCCAACCCCCGCCTCGCCCCCCGCCCCGCGCAGCGCTTCCTCCGCGTCACGTTCCGCTCTGCAGCGGTGGCGGCGGCTCGGGCGGCGCGGGATGAGAGGGCGCGTCGTCGGGCGGAGGCAGAGCGGCTCGCGGGGACGATTTCCAATCGTACGCTCGAGGGCGCCGCGATGTGGAGCACGGCGAATGCGACGGGCGCCGACGCTACCGCTACCGGTGCCGCCCCGCCCCGATGCCCATCGCCACCCGCCCCGTCCCGTCTCGCCCTGCCCGCTGCCCGCCCGTCCTCTCCCCGCTTCCCGCCGCCCCGCTACCCGCCGCCCCGCTACCCGCCGCCCCGCTACCCGCGCCCCGCTACCCGCCGCCCCGCTACCCGTCGCCCCGCTACCCGCCGTCCCGCCCCGCTACCGTCACCGCCCGGCCCCTTCTGCTGCCCACCGCGGCCCCCTTCCAGTACCCACCCCCGCAGTCCGCCCCGCTGCCCACCCCGTCCCCCTGTCCACCCCCGCCTCGCCTCGCCCCGCCCCATCCCGTCCTACCACTAATGCCCTCAGCATTCACCCTTGCCCGTAAAGCCACCCGCCACAAATGTCCGTCCTGCTCCTCCCCCGCCCCCACAACACCACATCACGCTCCGTCCCGCCCACGCCCCGCCTCGCCCCCCTGACAGTCCGTCACCACTCACCATCCCTCCACCGCCACCACCTCTTCTACTTCTTGGCTGCGCTTCCGCAACCTACGCCAACCTTGCCTGCCCGCGCGGAGGAAGCTGCGCCCTAAATCCAGTTGAGCGCCCGCACCGCGCCGCGCCGCGCCGGACGGCGGAAGGGGTCTTCCGGCGGCGAAACCGTTCGGCGCAGCTCATCGCTTGAAGAGCAGTGGTTTGGACTTAAGAGTGCTTCCGTGAAGATTAGAAAACGGAATGTTGGAGGGTTCGAAAGATTGAAAGGCAATGGTCGTTCATGAACTAGATGACCAATTCATCAAGAAATACGTGCCCATTAATTTTATTTCCAAACCATGAATTTCTACCTTTTTGTCCAACTTTTTGTCTCTACTGTGGATGTTGCAATTCATGTCTAAAGTCAATGTAAAATAAAAAGATTTGAATTCGTTATGTTTAATTTTTTATTTACTTTTGAATGTGTATTCGATAACGGTGAATCATGTTTGTGTTTTGTAGCGTGAAGAATCTACCATTGTTAAATTTCAACTTATTATTTGCAGTACTATCTGTAGTATTTATTGATCGCCAATGAGTAAGAGCTGTTTGGCATGGAGAAAAGTAACCAAAACTTTTGTGAATGGCAGAATACTGCACGTGTTGAAAATGACTTCACTGTTATTCCCACAATCCAAAGTAGGGATAAGTTCCGTATCGAATTGTTTTCTAGCAAACGGCTTCCGAAAGTGAGTCGAATAAACAGCAGTCGATTAGTGCAATAAAACCATCTTTCAATGTTTCCGCTTATTTCAAAACGACGAAATATCGCTGTCCAATAACGTGTCAGATAAAATGATGACGCTGATTTATTCCACGTTACAAAATCATTCATCAAACCTACGAAAAAGGAAGAATTGTGATTTCACGAGGGTATTTCCGAAATAATTTTTCATACAGTTAGGTGTGGGCAGATGTGTTCATCTTCCAAGGATTAGACTTGCGTGGAACGGAGTGTAGCTCGCCGTGCAAATAGCCGCCCTGGGTGAGCCCCTTATCAATGCACATAGAGGGCGGCTGGCGGAGAGGGGTGGTGTTTGCACTGACGAGGCCTTTATCGCGGGTCGGACGAAGGGGCGGCGACGGTCGCCAAGCCTCTGCTCGTAGCGGAAAGAATGGACGTGAGTCATCTGGATTTGAACGTTTGTGCTTGCTCTGCCGTTTTCCAAAGTGGAATTTTTCTGAGCGTTCGACTTGGTGTTTCTTTCTTGTAGAGTTGTGCAAGCCTGCGAGCTTTTAATCTAGTAATGATCAGGATTTCAGAACGTGCGTGAGAACGATTAGTGTTGAAGTATTTGAAAAATGTGATCGGATTTTTTTTATCATCAATGAAAGTTTGAGTTCGTTCATAGATTTGAGTGAAAATGCGTAAAACAATTGTTATTTTCAAAGAAATAGTTCACGCTTTTTTACCGGTTGTAGCTCAACACGTTCTCTCCTTAAATACTTCCATTTTATTTAGATTGAGTTTATTGGTCAGAATATACCGTTATTCAGGTCCAATTCCTTTTGATAAATCTGTTGTAAAAATCATGGACGCGTAATTATATACATTATATTTATTTTCAGTTACCTCAATATTTTATCGATGATTTATTTAATGCATTTGGTGTAGAAATTAAATTAACTGTCGATACTAATTGCAAGGAAACCACCTCAATCGACACCTCGATTAGGTGGCCATCACCGCCACTAACGCCCACCTTTTTCGTTTTCACAATGGAACTTACTAAACTCTCCTTTGCGTAGTACTAGCGATTCAATTTGGATCACCCGGCTGCGAGTTCGCAGGGCCTTGCTAGCGCCCAGATTGCGCGGCTTATCAGCGGCTGTGGGACGCCCCGCTTCCCCGGGCGCTTGTGGGTCACGGACGCGCCGCGGCGGCCGGGCGGCGGAGCGCTCCGCGCTGCCTTTGTATGCTAACGCGCGCCGCAGCCTCCCGCGACGTCGCCCCATTTGAGCCTTCGCCCGCCGCCGCCGCCCTCACTGACGCTGATGCCGCCCTCGCTGCCCCCGCCCCCCCCCCCGCCTCCGCCTCCGCCGCCCCCCTGCCGCCGCCCCCGCCCCCGCCGCCGCCCCCGCCGCCGCCGCCGCCCCCGCCGCCGCCCCCCCCCCGCCGCCGTCCCCCCGCCGCCCCCGCCGCCGCCCCCGCCGCCGCCCCCGCCGCCGCCCCCGCCGCCGCCCCCGCCGCCGCTCTTGCTGCCGCTGCCGCTCCCGCCCCCGCCGCTGCCCTCGCCGCCGCCACCACCACCCCACCACCCCCACTGCCGCCCTCGCTGCCGCCCCATCCGCCGCCGCCGCCCCCGCCCTGGCCGCTTCCGCAACCCCAGCCCTGGTCGGCCTCTTACCCGACCGCCCCGAGTCCCTGCTCCTGACCCCGCCGCCGACGCCACTTGACATTCTGCGAGGCGGCGTTATCTGCGTCGCAGGGGCGGGGCGGCGCGGCGCGGCGCGCAGAGGCGCTCTCGAGGGCGAGGTCGGACGCGCCGCGCGAGTGGGCGTGGCGAGACGGGGCGCAGCGCGCGGAAGCGGGTGGCTGCAAACAGCTGAACGCAGTGGCCGTGCGTGGGCGAACCGGCACTATCGGGTGCGGTGTTTGCGAATTCCATTTCATTATTCATCGCTTTCGGTTGTCGGTAATAGTAGGTGGAGAAGAATTGGTTAATCTGCACGTTTGTCTCGTATGCTGCATACTATTACGTGTATTGTATACTACTGAACTTATCGTGGATAAATTGCCGTGTGCGTCCACAACATTGCTATTATACGTTACACTCTTAAGTCGCTGTTTGAAATTACGCTTTTGAAAAAACTTGTACAAAATCACTTCTGGCATGAGTTCGAGATGATTTATAATCCCAAGCAGGTAATCAAGCTAATACATTCAAGAAAAACCATAGGAGTTCCGCTTAATGTTATCACTGCAGAAGTTTTACATAACTCTTCCTTGGAATTTCATTACGCACTCAAACTTAGATTCGTTAATCACAAAAGAGGGTCAAGTTTTCCTCGGAGCCCCCGCCTGGAAGTAGTACATACAAGGATCTACACTCTGAGAAACTGTTCTAAAATGTCCGTTCTGGTCCAGAAGCCAACTTTGTGCATAGAGAACAGCGCAAATGACCGTACGTTCTTGTTTAAAAGATCCTATCGGTGCTGCAGAGTGGAAGGTATGATGATCCTGCTGCGCTGGATATTACAGGATGCGGAGCCCTGTGCGTGATGCGAGACGTGCTAGCTTGTCCCGCGCCGGAGCCGACCCAATGACGTTGCGATTGGCGGGCGTATACCGACTGCATCCCGCGTTCACCTTTTAGTAAGACGTTTACCTACCTCCTCCCCCCCCCCCAAGAGACGTAGCCCGACTGCATCGCTTTTCTTTAGTACGACGATTGATTTCTACCTTTACTCTATTGATCGATTGTAGTTGATCCACCACAGATTGTTTCCAAGAAACATTTTAGCACAAGCTTTTAGAGCACTGCCGTCGTAGAAAACCACACTTCGATGTTTGTCGAAACAAAACTTGAAACCTCCTATCACAAGTATCATCTTACCCCGCTTAACCAAACTACAAATCCGAAGATTCTGCCATGTTTTCATGTCTTAGAGATGTTTTCACACCAGTAACATCTAATTGCGCTTTTAATGAATGCAAATTTAACTAAAATGTTTAATCCTTCCGAAACACCGCATGAACAAAACGGAATGGAGCCGGGCTATGCCTTCTCAGGCAACGAAAAGTGAAATGGGATTAGCGGGGGCGAGGGAAAACTGACAGCGGGATGCAGTCGGGTAACTCCCAGTGGGCTATGCCTTTATACTACGTAACGATAAATCAAAGCTGGGAAGCGGGGTGAGAGGGAGCAAATATATCTGGATGCAGTCGGGCAATGCCTTCTTAGGAAACGGAAGGGGATTATCAGGGAATCTGGGGTAATGAAAAAGTGTCTGCGGGATGCAGTCGGGCGGCTCCCGTGGGGCTATGCCTTCTTAGGTAACGAAATGTGAAATAGAAATAGCAGAAAAGCGAGGGTGAGGGGGAAAATCACCCCGGGGTGGAGTCTGTCGACTCCCGTTGGTCTATGCCTTCTTAGGTAACAAAAAGTGAAAGGGGTTTAGCTGGGAAGCGGAGGTACGGGAAGAAACGACGTCGTGATGCAGTCGGGTGATTCGGGCGTTCGCCACGTGGGGGTGGGGGTCCCAGCCGGCGACGGCCGTGCGACACGACGCGTAGGAGCGTGAGCGATGGCGCCCGCGCACGCAGCGCTCGTCGCTGGACGCACCTCCACTTTCTCCTCTCGCCTTTGTGCTGCCTGCCTGTTGCCGTGACCCTGCTCTTGGTCCTCGAGGTATTTTTGAGGAGTTGTTCTCGTCGTTCTGTAGGAGAATGTTTCGGTTTGAGCTTTCCGGGTGTTTTTCTAATTTCGTGTAATATCACAGTCTTTGTTTCACTAGGTCTGCCAGTTTCTTTCTTAACATTCGTTTTGCATTGTGTGAGAGTTTATTTCTGTTGTAATGACAATCTTACTTTCTCCTACAAGTAGTAATCAGTTTCCCGCTCCTGCCATTTCTGCTTTATATTTAACTTTGTTTCTTCATTATGACTCGCGTTGCGTCGCTCTTATGAATAGAAGCGGGTTAAAATTGATTTTTTTCTTTTCTTTTCTGATGAACTGTCAATGTGAACGGCCATTTTTAGTGCTTTTTTTCCTGTTCTTTCTTATTCAGAATTCTAGTACTAACAGTAACTCTACCGGTAATGACGATTGATTTTCACTTTGTCCCGGATATCCGGAATACTTTTTCTGAGAAATCTTCCACCCTTTTGTACGGAAGATCGCCATTTGCAGAGGCGCTGTATTCCGTTTACTCATTGGAACGTCCAAGTTTGTGATTCCGATGAAATGATATCAATATTTTATTGGTAGAACGTAGTACATTTAGAGGAGGAAAATATGCTTTGGCAGTGAATTACGACCACCTAGTGGGACCAAGGTGAGATTGTCATGAATGTAGGCTCCCGGTTTCGCTAAGCAGAACTAGCAGATGCATGACATAGATGAGCCACTCCGGTAAGTCGTAATAAAGGTACGATGACGTAATAAACGTAGAAACGTACGGGGTTGCTAAAACGTACATGTGCTTCGACTCTCGCATTCCGCGTTCGCGCCGAGGAGGATAAAAATCTCCCATGGCAAAACCCCGTGACGCGCTCGCTTTGTTGTGGACGCGCGGAGGCATCTGAGGAAGACCCGCTATCGCCACCGCATCGCTCTTCGGCAGCTCGTCGCCGCAGATGGGAGTGCGAGCAGCGCATGCTAATTACTCATCGTTGTACACGTTGCCCGTCATGTCGCAGGCTTCTTCAGGGTAGTGACACAATGAAGTTCCGCCTCCGGTGTTATATCTTTTTCAGCTCAGGGGTCGGGTAACGCAAGTGCGCCGTGATTGGCGGAGAGGTCCCTCTGATTGGCTCACGGTCTGCGACATGACGGGCGAAACGTCGGCCTATCTGCCAACGACGCGGCGTCACCCGGACAGCCTAGAATTAATTACTGATCGTTGGCAGACATCGTTGCCTCCATCATTGCCACAAACATCTGAAACTGACCACATTAAGCACACGCTTCCTGTATGAAGACATTGAAAATTTTAATTCAGAGTGTACGGTGTCAAAATGTTTCACTTGTTGGTTTTATGGTAGAATTCATTTACTCCGCCCCTCTAGTTAGTAAAACTGCAAGGTAGTAACGAAAGTATTCGCCTTACGTTTCATTGATAAATGCCCGTGTGTATAGAGCTGGTGTTTAGAACAGTACGTATATGGGGAAACGTCATTTGCTGCGAGCAATGGTCTACCCTGAACGCATGGAAATACTTCGTATCTATTGCCTTTCGGTATTGTTGTGCTTGGAACACACAGGGTAATACTTGGGTGTGTATTCCTAATACATTTCCGTGTTGTGCGGGATCCGCGGCGCCTAATCCTAATATTATTAGAGAATATTCATTAGAAATACTTTTAGTAATCGGTATGGTTGTCCCTCTCCCTCCCTCGGACAGTTGTCTTGTCTCACTCGGACACCTGCGAGTCATGTAAATAACTTCTTTAGTTTTGCCCCCAAAGAAGTTTAATGCATCCAGATGCGAACAAAATCGTTTAATATTCCATTAACAGTACTAATTAGTGTGTGCTCGCCATACATACACAATTGTATTTGTATTTGAGGCCCCAATTATACCAAATTTCTCCCAAATAGTTCTCCAATTTGTTATTGTAGCAAAATCATATTGTAGCACTTAGGTCATCTGAGAACTCGACCAATTTGGGCACACCATCCGTGGCCACACCGCTTGTCCACACAGTCGCCCAGTCTGTCCACCTCCCCTTCAGATTACCTCGAGGTCGTCCAGGATTGATTGTAGACACGGCGCGTCCGGGAGTCATACCAATGAGCCCTCATGCACGCACACACAGACGCACGGACGCACAAGGGCGTAGGCGGATCCGCATGTTACGAAACACATCGGACACGCACTGCAACTCGATCCGCCGACAAGCGCCTCCGCACCCCCACCCGCCTCCGTCCCCGCCTCCGCCCGGCCCGTCCCCGTCCCCGCCTCCGCCCGGCCCGGCCCCGCCTCCGCCCGGCCCGGCCCCGCCCCGCCCCGCGCCTCTCGCCCCGCCCGGCCCCGCCCCGCCCCGCCCCGCCCCGCCCCTCTCGCCCCTCTCTGCTCCACCCCGCTCCGCACCGCTCTGCTCTGCCCCGCCCCGCCCGCCAGTCCGCCCACCCCGTCCCGCTGCGCCCCGCCCCGCCCCGCCCCGCCCCGCCCAGCCCCGCCCAGCCCCGCTGGCGCTAGCTAAACAAACATGCTCTCATGATACTCGATCGCCCATCGCCGACTGTGGCGCCCCGCCCCGCCGAGCCGCACCCTTGCCGCGTCGAGGAGGCGGCGGTGGCGGAAGTAGTTACGCTGGGTAGTAAAACCGAACTACGTACTTGCACGTGAGCCTTTCATCGTTCCTCCTCGGACACGATCAACTAGTGGGGCAGAGTATCCGTTACGTATTTTGGTAGCATCATTTGCAACAAGAAAACTCTTCCCCGTTCTAATTCGCTTTTTCAATTTTTTATAGAAGAACGTAATTTTTATGAAGATTATTTATGCTTGTGTGTCAAAGTTAACCTAAAATATTTTTGTAATTTATTTTTTAGGCTAATTTTTTACATTTTCTTTCTTTTTTGCCGAAATTGTTAATGCATTTAAATTGACACGTAGAAGTGACTTAAATATATAGACCAGTGAAAGCAGTGTATTTTAGCGTGACATTTGCGTGAGAATGTGTCGTGTAGATTACAAAATATCGCTAACTAGATGAATACAAAGTGAATGGGGATCAGCAAGAAGCATTGTGTAAACATACTGATTTTATGTAGGATAGTGACGAAAGCTTTCAAGGGAAGAATGTTTCACAAGTACGAAAATGCCGTCAGCGAGCTGAAGACGAATTGGAAATGCTGTCCTGGTGTGATGGGCATAATCGATCTTGTGTTGAGAGCTTGCGTGTTTTCAATGATGGTCATATTAATGTTATCTTGCGGTGGCACGGCGATCGCTTATTCTTTTCCGGTGCTCATGAAATTTGTGTAATCTCTTTTGACCCCATGCCCTCGATTTGAAAATGCTATTAATTTGGCTGGAGCAGAAACCATCTGTGTATAATCAGCGAACTGTCACAGGAATCGTAATCTCATCTGCGACACATTTGGACGAATTCCAAGTCGAGGAAATAATTTTGTAGACAGATTAGATCAGCGAAGAAACAAACCTGAAGCCTTGTAAAAAAGGAATATTGTTTTAGAGTGGACGTGATCAGACTAGAAATAGAATTGTCGAAATAGAACACGCACAAGGAAATTCTAGAACAAATAACATTCTTGGATAAGAGATGCGAGGTTGTTCTAAGGAAAGAGAAGTAAAAAGGAATTGTTGTGAGGAGATACTGTGGAAGAACCTGTGACGACAGTTCACATTTCCGGAGGTGAAACTGAATAGAATGCGTAGGAATGAAGACATTCTACGAAGGAATACAGACGTGCGAATTTTCAGAAATATCTTAAAACTAAATTTGTATTTACTATTAGTTGCACTGTTGACGTATTTCTGATATTAAATCACGACAGTTTTTCATAATTTTACAGTATGCCCTTTCATAATAATTATACAATTTATATTATACTTAATTAAGTAATATAGTTGAAGGTAGCCTCGTGGCTAGCTGTGGGTCGGCGTGTTCGCTTTCCACTACGCGGCCCCGAGTTCGATTCCCGGTGAGGTTAGATTATAGTGTGCGTTTTCCTTGTTATGTCGCAGTATATGTTGCTGTGAGTCAATGATAAAATTCACTTCTCAGGTTGAGAGGACCGGAATACAGCGTGGGATATCTAGGTGCTAACCTCACGGGCTGTCGCGCCAAGTATATATTCGAACATACATAATACTTAGTAGTAGAAGTTAAGTTGGGGGAGGGGGAGGTTCCCAGTGAGGGAGATCCCGTTACATTCGAGACTCTCGCTCAGTCTCAAGGCAACTTTCCTCCTCTCGCTCTATTGCGTACAAAAAGAAACATCTTTCTTAGAGTTTGCGCGAAGTTTGGCAGAAAAACTGTTTGCTGCTCGTACGAAAAGGAGCTCCGTGGCAATTTGGGCGCCTGAAGCGGCTGTTAGCCTTCTTGGGGCGGAGGGGGGTGCAGTCGGTTTTTTCGCTAAGCGTCTCGCCGTTAGCGCCCGCGGAAGTGCTTAGCCCTCCCCCCCCCCCCACCGCCGCCGCCACTGCCGCTACCCACGACCTTGGCCCTCGCGTGAGGCGCCCGGAACCAGTGACGTCATCGGCCCATGGAGCGTCTATTAGGACAGTTGCCACCCGCCGCGCGTAAGGGGAAGTGGATCGCCTTCCGCAGTGGATTGAAAGGGCTTGTTTGGGAGGAGGACGTGATGGATTGTGTGGTGCGTAGTTGGTCTGTGAAGCTGGGCATTAGTATGAACCAAAAACGACTGTGTCCGAAGACGAAGTATGCAGCGCTCTTGTATGCGTTCCTTATTACCTTTTCTAAAGAGTGAAGTTTGTTTTGAACACGAAAATTGTATTGGAGAGCAATGTTTACTGCCAATTAATTAGATTTAATACAAATGGATATTAAAAAATGGATGTTAAATCACATATCATATGCATTTTCTGTTGTAGAGACATAGTTGAGATATTAGAAACTTAAATATTGATTAATATTAATGACCATGATATGAAATAAAAGAATCAGAAAGTACTCAGGCGTTTTGTAATCTACTTAATACAATTACGCTGTGAATTACTTAAAGACTTCGGCCGTTAGTGTAATATAGTTTTCAGATGCACGAAGCTTTCCAAATGCCTTTTGTGAAAGCTTGGAACATTTAGATTAAATTATATAAATGAAGATTCATAACATACTTAATAAATACATTTGCAATACGTAATGTTCACATGTGATAACATGTGATTGAATTACAAATGAAACTATAAAGTACTATCCTATTTCACGTGAAACGTATCTAAAAACCATCGCGTAACATTAAATAAATAACTAGGTTCCTTTAAACAAGGTTAATTGCATTTTCCGAATTCTGACATGTTTTCACTGTTACTTTTTATCTCCCCAAAATATTTGGATAATTAAGGTTCAGCTATTCAACGTTCTTAAATTATGTAATCGGCTAACTTACGTGTATGCCATTTATCACTCAAGTCCCCTCAACCCCTTTAATTCTACCTTTTCGGTAAGAAACGTGTCATTCGGCACGTCTCGATCTGCGGGGAGAGGGACTGGCTATTCGTTTCCTTCTAAAATAAAATAAAAAATTTAAAAAAAAAAAAACGACAACCTTCAAATATACAAAAACGTTTGAAGTGTCGGCGCCATCACACCAAGCTCTACAGTGCCAGCTGCCGCTGAGTTCCGTCGGAGGCCGAGAGGAAGCGGACGTGCGCACGGGGCTCGGGGCTCATTGCGGGCGGCACTGTGTGAAAAAGCGGGCGATTAGCGGCGGCGGCGGCCCCGGCGCCGACTGCTTTTTCAGGCCCCCTCCCCCCTCTCCAGCCCCTGCTCCCGACCAATGGCTAATAACGAGGCGGTCGAAGCCCTCCGCGCCCGCGGGCGGAAAGCGATCGCTTTATCGAGTTGTAGGAAATTGAGCAGCGTCTGAATGGGCGGTACATTAGTTACGGTTAGTATGTTATTTACGTTAGTGGCTGTTCCTCCGTTTTTAAATTTATATTACTTCCTCATTTTATTGCAATGATTTTTTTTACCTTAATAAAACATACTCTCTAGTATTTTTAAACAATTTATTATTAAATAAATAAATTGTCAATGAATACTGAGTTTGTTTTATTAAGGTCCAAGGCATTGCAATAAAACAAAATTACAGGCGTAAATATATTCAGTAAAATGTGTTACTTGCTGATTCGTCTTTTCCTTGTGCGTTAGTTGCTGTTTAGTTTCCGACGTATTCATTGATTCATTTGTTCTCGTGACGTACCATCTCAACTTAAATCGCGTGATTCACTTAAGCAGTTTTAATTTCGCTCTTGAACATTGTAAAGTTCGCGTAATTTTTGGTGAAAATCATATACCATTTAAGAGCGATTAAAATTCCTTAACCGAAGGGAAATCGCAAGTCAACCTTTTAATATGATATATAAAGTTATATTTGAAAAAAAAATGTTTTTCCTTAAGTTGTGATACTGTATGGTTCGTATACGGAATATGGTTAAAGTATTTAACAATATACATTTCCTTACTAAATTTTGCTTAGTCCAAACAATTTGAAGAAATATATATATTTACTAGTGCGCAAACTTTGCAGTTCCTAGGTGCTTCAGGTGATTTTCGTCTTGGTCGTTTCATGCCTCGGAGAAATAGAAAGAATAAAAAATATGTAAGTGTCAACAGCACGTCTTCGTGCAACAGCATGCAGTGTGTACCCATCTCTCTTCGGCAACATTTGGCATGCTCGTTCCTTGCTCATATCGTTGCCCGCTCGGCCACGCCCCCTCGCCACGCTTCCCGGGGCCGCTCCCGTCTCAGACGATTTACTGCGGTCGGCGTGTGTGGCCCTTTAACGCACGAGCTGTGCGTGCGAATGGCGCGTTCTAACGGTCCAGTGCGAATATCCGAGCTGCCTCATTAGGAAAAAATATATTAACGTTAACGAAGAGATGGTCTCGTTTTTTCGAGGCGACCACAGCGGAGTCCGGCGGGAGAAAAGGGGGTCGCATAACCACACGTGTTCATCGATCCGTACACTTGCTTTTTGTGACTGTATCGCTTCTTGTTCGTGTATATCTAATAAGTGGGACTGGTTTCCTGTTGTTTCGAGGACGTTGTTAGTCGCAATGTAATGTCTTGTAGGAAGGGATAAGCAAGAAAATTGTAGTTTACCATAAACTGTTATTAAAACAATTTGAATGTATGAATATGTTTGTAACTTGTAAAAAATAAAAATTAGAAAATAATGATCATCAATATTGTGTATGGAGCGCCCTGATTAATGGTTCTGGATTAATTTTAGATGTTCGAAAAAAAAACAAAAAAACTACCTGGTATGTTTTCACGAGCATATAAAATGAGAATTTACTGTGTAGATCCTTTCACATACGGACTGCATGAAAATCCCAGAGGCTCTGCCTGTCCCATGGTATGTCGTGACAAAAACGTTAATACCTCGGATTTACTGGACTGGCTGTTACGAGGGTTTTACGAGACATTTTAAATGCCCACCCGTTTGCTCTTTATTTTTTCTGTTCGACTGTAAAGGGCCCTCGCTGTAGATTTTTAGCAGTGTACTATTTAAACGTGGCTGCTCTAAAGATGTCAATGAGCTAAACGATTAGGAGCGGTCATTGCAAATCTGTTGAAAGCGCCATTGAAATTTTCAAACCAATGGAAATGTGCCAATATTTCATTCTGTAATGTTGACATCACATGAAGTTACAATTGTGGAAAATTAAAATAAACCCATCGTATGATTAATTAAGGCGTACATGTTGAGCCGTAGTTTAAATTCATTATTATTACTATCAGTGCAATTAATGAAATGTTCCTAATACTACGAATGGTTACTAGATACTTCTGCTGTCGCGAATTTCATTAAATAAATTCCTAATAAGAGAACCATTTTGCGATTAAATATGGAAACTATGTAATGGATTGTCCTCGTGGAATTAAAAGTATATTCGAATGCAGCCATTCTCATTTGATGTAGACAACGTAGAATCCTCTAAGGAAGAAGATGCAATTTATACAGCCCTTTTGATCGTTGCAGCTGCACTGGAAAGTACTTGATCCATCGAGCCATTTATGATATTACTCATTGCTATCAAGGACATCGTCTTGTTACGAGTTGTTGCAGATGCAGCTGCGGTGAATACATTAATCACGTAACCAAAAGAAGCGGAAACATGCCATGGATTAATTCAAGTACGAAAAGATTATGGATTGCTGTAGCCTGATTAGGAAGAGATAATAGATTTGCGGTCTGCTTTGTCCGTCGGGCTTGACGTCTACGCAGCATCTGGACTATGACCCAGAGTTTGACCTTCATTCTATCTTCTGTAGATCGAGTATAAACTGGGAAGGAAACAAAGGCTACGTCTCATTCAAATTCTTTATTTGCGAAGGAAGATCCATGACCGAATATTGTTAATATGTTATGTGCCAAAACGCATCTCCCAGTTTACTCTTACGAACCCAATCTGTCAAAACTTCCTGTGGGATGTGAACTCATAACATCATCGCGGTAGACCACTTCCCCTTCCTGCACACGTTCACTGTGCATGTATTTTTGTTTTCGTAGGTGCGTCTTGCACGTATTTTAAAAGGTAACTTCAAAGAGGGTGGGCGATTGTCGGAAAGGACTCAGAAAAAGTTCAACATATTTTAAAGTTTATGGAAGGGCAAATTGTAATAATTCATTGCAAAGTATGTGTTTAGTTTCATGAGTAAATGATGAACATACAATCTAGAAAAGGTCTTATCCGAGGCAGAGAGAAAAAAAGTGGATTTAAAAGTAAGTTAATTTACACGTTTAATTATGGTTTTCCATATTCTATGTTGCGTAAGGGACCCATATAAAGTCTTAATGTTCTTCTCCTTGGCACTGTCATTTTATGTTGGCAATTTTACAGGAGAATTGAAATGACAATTCTGGTTAGTAATGGGTTGGATGCCAGAGGTGAATGAGAATAATTGATGACTAAGTGATGACGTTCATGTAAGAGTATTTGACCTGGATCCAAATGATCCCGCAAACTCCAGAGACTTCGTGTTTTATTAATTAATCACTTAAGTTCACAAAATTCGTAGAAAATATTGAAAGGTTCGTAAGTCAATCGGAAACGTGGCAATAGGAACGTAATAAACAGAAGCGCCATTTTCAGATACACATTATTGATACTTTATCATCTGGAATTAAAATTTAATCATCCCCGAATACTCCTGTATATTTTGACTTGTATCTTCGTATTCACAGGCAACGACTGTGAGGAGTAAATATTCTAACAAGCTGATCAAATGTAAAACAGGCCGATAATTAACCCGGAATGGCAAAACCAACAATTCGTGTTACGTGTGATCCTGTGAGTTCCTTACTAGTTTAATTGATGTAATTGCGTGGACGTCCATATATTTTCATAAAACAACGTCCTTATTGGACGTTATTATCCATTAAGCGATTTTATCGTGAAAAGTGCACAAACTCAAGTTTCGAAATTGAGTATGGAAATTGTGTAGAATGACTTGAACGAAATCATTGTCCAGTTCCTTAAAACTAGGCGTTCTTGAAGAATTTTGAAGCGTGTTTGAAGCGCCAGGCCTCCTTCAATGATGCTACTTGAACCCCGCTCAATTCTTCATAAGCGAATTCATCTGTTCCGCGCCGGCGCGAGTCCGTTGGCGCAGGCTCAAGCGCGGTCGCCGGCGACAAAGGCACCGCCGCCGCCGTCAGGTGGGCGACGCGCGCGCACCTTGCGGCGGCCGTGCGTGACGCGGCCGCCATTTAAATACAATACGCGCGCGTGGTGCGACGCGGCGCCACGCCGGCTGGCACGACCCTGCGCCCTCCGTGTTTTATTTCAACTGCCCCCCTCCCCTTCGCTCCGCATGTAGTCAGGTGCGGATCCCTGCGGAAGGAAAAGAGGGAAATTTTCCGCCCTAACGTTTTTCAGTAACTATTAATTTTAACTTGTCACGAAACGTTCTAACAAAAATTATTTCGCGTACTCATTAAAACGAATAAAATCGACTCACAGCATGAGCTGAGTGCAGCCTGCGATACTTAACAAAATCTGTAATGACACATTCGACCAAAACATTTTTAATTTCCCCTCCCAAAATTTGTGCCTGGATCCGCCCCTGCTGTACTACACACTCGGTTCTGAGCTACCCAGGAACTTCTTCTTAACATTTAACGGGTGCATATCCAAAACAGTCCGTGTCTATTTGGCAAGATGTAGATAAATTGAGCTTCAAAGTTTTCAGCAGATAATTCCGGTGAAGTAATAAAATAGAAACAAACACCCTGTACTTATATGAGAACTAAGAAGAACAGAGTTCACTAAGGCAGGCAGCCTTAGTTTTCCCGTATTATATATTTTCTTAAAAAGCGGGCGTGGTCTTTTATGGCTGTCAATCCCTCATACTATACTACAGTGTTCCAGGAAAGTCTCTCCGTCTCTAGAAAGTCAGGGCCTCGGATTAAAAGTTTCGTTTAGTATGTTGGTAATAATCAGATCACTGGGAAACGTGAAGTAGACAACACGTCAGCATCTATTATGATTGCGATGAGTACGGCATCTCTTGCATGCATTCTCACCAACAAGGTGCCATTGCGGATAGACTTTCCTGGAGCGCTTTATATCCATTTTATTTATATAATAACGAATAGTTGAAGTAAGGGATTTTTTGTGTAAGTTCTGGAATTACGAGTGTAAAAATAATCAGTAACAAAAAGATATGTATTATTTTTGTTATGTTTTGAATTCTCGTCACTAAATATACTGTTTCTTTTCTTTCAGGTAAGAATCTTCCAAGGCTGAATGGCTGTAACTTGACGGTGAGAACTTCCTGATCCATTTACCCATGCATATCATCCCCCTTTGTTGCGAAGAATGTAGTACTAGTAGTAGTCTAGACAATGGGCGATATAGGATCGTTTAACACCGCTGTTTTCCGTGGGCATCATCGTGCAAAAGTGCACGTGTTTTTGTATGCACATCACTCTTCTTCCTGATGCGCTGCCCACAAGGCCGTTGTAGCGATCTTGTGTGATTTAGTTCGAGAGGTGGACAGCATAACAATCACAAAAAAAAGACGTATACAAAAAAAATCTTTAAGAATCGTCGAAGAAGAAAGGAAAAAAATCATCAAAGCAAGAAAAAAAGTGCCGCCTGCAAAGGGTTACTGTGCAGGAGATAGCGTCTCTCCGGCATGTTTCAAAGAGCGAGGAAGATACACTAACTACCCTTTCTCAATGGTTTGATATAAAGTGAGTGTCCCCTTTCCCTCCTTTTCTCGCCCCCACACGAACGCCTCTTGGGCATCCAAGTGATGTAATCGCTGCCAGCAGGAAGTGTCCGCGGGCGCTTGGGGGCGGGGAGGGGGGGAAGGCAGTCGGACGCCTCTTCCTTCATTAGCTATGGGCAGCGCGGACGCGGACACGTGCTTCGGGCCAGTGGGCGAGCAGCGCCGGAACAAGGGCGTGGGCGGTGGCGGTGGCCGTGACCTGGCTCTCCTCCGACAGGACGTGACGGCGTGGGGCGCTGCCCTTAGGAGGAGGACCCGGGGAGAGTAGCAGGGCCTGGATGACGACATACGGTTGCGTGGGAGTCCAGAATTGAAGCGTTCCTCGAGAATGATCTTCTTTAATAAATAGTGAATGCAATGAAACAAGTGCCCATTAAAATTAATGTATCTTTCGTTAACTTCATTCTCATGAAACATGACCTGTTGATTTTGCATCATACGTTGTTTCTCTTGCACTGTTTGTGTGCTTGATGAAGTAGTTAGTAGAATTTTGAAACTTCATCTTCTACAAAAAAGGATTAGAATTTAAAATTTGTGAATTATTTGGGTATTGTGAAATATATAGTTTTGTGCATTTCTATGAGTAGGCAAAGAATCGTTGCGACGAAGACGACCTGGTAACTCTTTGGATGAGAGACGAGAATACTATAGAAACTGGGAGAAACGCCAAGTGGAAACCCAAATAAACGAAACAAAGCGACCAGCATATGGATTTCGTAAAATCGTGTTTTTATAACCATCAATTGGCAACAATTTAAGCTAGGGGGACAAAACTGACCTAGATCTAGAATATTGGGACTAATCTCTGACGATTTATTTCAATTCGGTAATTTATATATTGTAATAATAATAATAACAATAATAATAATTTATTATTATTATTATTTCACTTAATTGTACCATATTCACTTTCGATATGAGGTGAGGTTCACTGACCTCCACCGCACTCTGTAGAGGTTAAGTAACATAATGAATGCGTGATAAGGAAGGTCAGTTAAATGTCTTGGAAAGATCGAATGAAGATTATCATTTTGCGAAATGAAAATATGTTCCTCTTTCTAGATGGTAATAGGGGCCATGGCCAAGAAAGATTGAATTTTAGCACTTTAATTCATTTTCTCTGTGAATGGGAATTCTTGCTACGCGATGCAAGTAAAGAAAGAGTTTGAAAAATCAATTTTTTTGGTTTCTATTTACTTTTCTGTGTCGAATTCGTGGTTGGAAACAATACCAAATGGCCTCAAGGTGCTCGCATGTTTCTGGTTGACGGGGCGCCCCTCCCTTTGCTACAGAAATCCTGTGCAGCGTCTTCGGTGGCACGCGCGCCTCCCGCGCCCACGCCTCCACAACCGCCCCGCCCCACCCACCGCCTCGCCTACAGCCTCGTCCAGACCGGCTTCGTCTCACTGTGCCCCGCCAACGTCTCGGCTATGCCCCTTTCTCCCTCAGACCTGCTTTGCCTGATTCCCACTCCACCCCATGTCAATCCGTCGTGCCTCTCCCCGCCCGCCACCCTAACTGAACCGCCTAACACCCACCCCGCCATCACTACCGCCGTCCTGTCTGCTGCCCATGTCGCAAACCGGCCCCTTTTCGGGCAATCCGGATCCGTCTAGGGATGACAAGGAAACATCCATGCTTTTAAAATATCGATATTTTCGAGCAGAAACATCGCTATTATAACACTGATATTTTGCTGTTTCCTTCGGATCAATTTATTCAGAAACATCGATATTTAAAAAAAAATAAAAATAAAAAAAAATAAAAAAATCTTGTAATATGAATAAAATTTTCATTATTAGTTGGTGGATTGCTCGTAATCAACAGCCACTCACAACTTTAACTATTGTCGATCCCCAGACGTTACGAAACCGTTTGCTATTTTCCAGCATTATCACCTTTTTTATTATTTTGTACGTGATAATATCGTTAAACTGCATTTTGCTACTCGACTGCATAGAAGAATGTTTAGAAAATTAAGATGGCATTGAATTAAAAATAAGATTTAAGGCAGAATAAACCTTTAATAATGACAGGTTATGTGCCACATCAGAACCTGGACATTTTATGTCGGTATGTTTCATCGTATTTAAAAACATCGATGTTTTTTTTTGTCGACATCGAAAAACCTTTCGTTGATTTCTCGATGTTTTCCTCAAATTTTCCATCACTAGCTCCGTCCCATCTCCATTCTGACCTGCCTCTCACCGCCACGTCCTCCCCCAACTCTTGTTCTCGGCCTGCTGCGCCTTAGACCCCCCCTCTCCCCCCCCCCCCGCCCATCACCCCCCTCCACCACGCCTCGTTCACTCCTGTGCCAAGCCCCTTTGCCACTCTCCTCGCCCTGCGCCTTCTTCTATGCCACGCCCCTCTTCACCCTACTTGACCCTCCTTCCCACGCTCCCCTCTCCCTCCCTCCTCCATGCCACACCCCTCTTGTCTCATCGCTCTGGCCAGCCGCCCATAGCCCATCCCCCCTCCCCCCGCCGCATCGCTCTTTCGTCCCGTCAGCGCTGCCGCCGCCTGAGTGTCGATTCCGCCCCCGCGTGGCGCCTGACCGGCTCGACGTCATCTCCCACAGCGTCCGCCGACGCAGCCCCGACCGGCTGCTGTGAGTTTAGTGTCGGGCCTCGTTCCCCGAACGAGGGCAATCGGACGGGTTGGCGCTCCATTTTCATGCGAAATCGGAGTAAGCGGGTTTCTCAGAAATTATAGGTTTTCGGGAATAAGTGGCTGCCATTTTTGTAGTTCCATTGCCCCTCTCTAATATTCAAATAGTTTTTGAGGGTGTGTACTGTTCGCAAATCACGCTTCATTCGTTCACTTGCCGGTTCATTTCCCCATTTTTAGTTCGATGATATTAAAATTCTTTGCCAAACTGGGGGATATGTTAATAATATTTTAGTGCGATGCGTATCTTAGATAAAAAGAACCATGCGTGCATTTTTTTTTCAATATTGACGAGAATGCTTTCTGTGGTTCGGGTAGTATTACTGGCTACAACTACTCATGACATGAACAATTTGAATTTTAGGGTCGGAAAGAATGTGAGGGACATGTTATTATCCTCCATGAATATGTTATGGGAATTGATGGAAGGTTCTGGAAAAGATTTGTGATTTAAAAAAAAATATCTCCTTTGTTCTCAATAATTGTATTATTAACGATTATTGTAGATGTGTTGGAATAGCGTTATCGGAAGCGGATTGCGTGTGCTGAGGAGACAGTTAGAGCAATTCGGTGCACAAAATTCTGAAAGCAGATATTGACCGATTAATTAGGGATTACGGGTGCGTCAGTGCGAATGTTATTGGTCTCAAAGTGTAGTGCGTGTTCTTATCGCTGGAGGTCGCTGTGATCTTCCGTGGCGGGTCAGATCAGGTGCCGATCTGCGTCGGCATGCGGGGATTTTCCTCAACCAGGTATCTCCCACCTGCGTGGCACCGCCCCAACCGGGCAAGCTCTAAGATCCCAATAAGTGTGGTGATGTAGTGCATGTGAGTGTGTGTGTTTAAGGGGGTGAAGACAAGGAAGAGAAAGGAAAGATCGCGCGCACCGTGGCCCGTTCGTATACTGCTCTGGCATTCCCCTGATGTTGATGGGAGAAACCACAGAAATCTACCTATCAGAGTAGCCGCCCGTAAGAGTTCTCCTCCAGGCAACAAAGAATTCGAACTAGCTGTATAGATAGTATAGAAAATCCTTCCACCGTGGAGGCCTTCCCGATCAGACGCACTGTAGTGAATCAATTGAATCGTTTGTTTCAGAAACCCGTCAAACACCGAAATCTAAAATACGCATTAGCGGCTGATTATTATTCCAAGAGGATAGACACATCGTATAGTGCATATTTATATGAAAAATATTCATTTATCAACTCCTTTAATAACTAAAAATATTTTGAAATCAGATAAATTGGGAAACTTTTCTTCAGTTTTCTCGAAATGAGGAATTTGGCGTTTCCTCCTGAGCCACCTTTGCCAGTGATATTGGCCAAGACTTTCTGAGCGTCCCCGCTGTGTATAGTGGCCACTGCCGCCGCCATCGGTGGCGCCCTCTCCAGTTGGCAGCGCTCGCTTTAATTCCAGCGAAGACGGACGGGTATCCGTGCCAAGAGCGGCTCCTCAGTCTTTTTTTTTTTTTTTTTCCTTCGTCCCTCCCTCACGGAACACAATTAGTAATATTTTCTACGGAGACAGCCCTCCGGAGGGGCTGCAAGTGCTTGCTTTTGCTCGCGATAATGGAGGGAATTGTGGCTGTTGCACTTCACTGCGCCGTCATTTTCAAGAGGTTCTTGGTATCACCTCTCTCTTTTATTTACTCGTATGACCAGGAAGTATTCTTGCGAGCGCCTGTGTAAGCTTCTGTTGCCCCGGAGAACCACTTTGGATAATTGCGCGTTGGCTTAGAAAGTAGATCACGATTCTTTATCTCACGTGGGAACGATTCCTGTTAAATTTCTGCTTTCTTGAAACTCGTAGACGGCGTGTTTTGCATTCCTTGTAATGTATATGTTCCATTCGTGTTTTATTCAGAAATCGGGTTTTTGTCTTTTACAAGATGCATATAAACGCAAAGAAAAAGGATGAGCTGGCAGTTTGTGCTTGCTGTAAGCTTGATAATGATTTCAAAGCATTAAAGCCATCAGAGGATAGTACATTGTGTTGTGTCGAGTATCAAACACTAGTTGTTTCTCTGAGAGCATCTAATATTGTACTTCGTTTAGATAAGTACATTGCGTTTGAATTCTTTGGAGACTAATTATTAGCTATATCGGAGTGGAAAACTAGTCGTTCGTTCATTGGATCTCTTGCAATTTCGCCGGGAACGCCTCGCTGCTGATTCCTTTTTCGAGAAAGCAGTGACCTCGATGCGACGGTCGTTTCATTTACGTCGCGGAGAGCTCTTGGGGAAACCCGCAATTTTCTGGATGGACGTCCGGGGAATTGCAGCGGTACATCAACGGCTGCGGGTGGGACAAGAGTGGCGGCGGGGGAGGAGGGTGACGGGACGAGTGGGAAGGAAGACGGGCTACAGACGGCCAGAAAATAATGGTGTTGGGTGGAGGAATTTGGGTTAGGACTATCAGTGGAAACGTAACTATTGGATGAAAGATAGTACTAGAACGATGTATGGACTATTACCTCTTTACTTTTTTTTCCCGAAGAGGTCGTATTCACGCGTAATGAGAGATTGACATGAGTGGGTGTGTCGGGCTGTGGAAGATGTCAGGCAGGAACATGAATAACGTGCACATGGGATGAAAATGGATATCGGCGCATGAGCACTCCGCTAAAACTCCAGAAATCGTTCTTCTAAGAAAGGAAGAATGTAAATCGTCTCACAAAGAGCTCGGGTGATAGAAGGTTCGCAGTAGAGAAGATTACCTGTTCGGGAAACCTAGTTAGAACGAAACTGTCCTTGAACGCCCTGAATCACACGTTCCACCTTACAACATTTATAACGTTCATTGTTTTTAATATAACTCGTATTAGTTTTCAACCATCCTCATTTCTAGACAGATCTGATCCAGGAGGGTGATGGTAATGGCTATGGCGACTGCTTCCAATGCATCTGTACTCGTGCGAATCCCTCGAAAGTTGGGAATGACGGCGACGAAATGGAAGAAAAGGATAGTTAGTTCCCAGTAGCAAATCTGTGTCTAAAGATGCAAAAAAAGAAGAAGAGAAAAAAAAAGAACACATCTTACATCAGAGTATACATGCGGTGGGGGGTGCGTTTTCATGCAAGTTGGTTGTGTTTAGTAACTTATAATTCAAATTTAACTGACAAAAGAAAGTTTTAAATCATTGTAGACCAGTTACAAACTTTAAGTACTTGAAGGGATTACAAAAAGTAACTGCATTTATTGACAGAAATTAGACTTAACTTATTTTTGTCCCTTGGTGTCTTTGGTCTAAAGAATGTTCAAATTATGGATATCCATATTGCATTTTATATTATTACCATTTCTACTTCAGAACAAAAAAATCAAACATAAAAACATCGATATTAAAAAACAACGGCTTTTATAAATCTATGTTTGGATAAATACATCGATATTTTGAAAGCATGGCCATAGATGTCGCATGCTTAGTCGATAGTCGCTCAGTGTGCTGCTGTACGTCGCAACGTGCGCCGGGCTCGAAGCTGCTCCTGTGACGGAGCGCCCTTCGCTTCTCGTTTGTTTGCGGTGACGCACGGAGATGCTCTAATTGGGCGTCTGGGCGATGCGAGTGCTTCAAGGCGCTCAGCTGTTTCACGGTTCGCTTGAACGAAGCAACGCGAGGAGACAGGAGGCGAGGGGCTGTCGAGCGCATCGCGCAAAACGAAAAGCCAGCCCTACAGATCGAAAGAAGATGGTTGTGGGCAATAGAGGACATTCGTATAACACTTGTTTTTACCAATGATTTTTTTTAAATGTGATCTAATATTCAAGGTTGGAAACGTGGGCGAATTAATCGGTGAATTGAGAATTTTTCAGATTTATGGATCGTACAACTGTGTCGTTTGCTTTTTGAGGATACGAATGAGTCATAATGCCATATTCGTACGCCGTTGGTGACATGTTGAGAGTGTTTGATGAAGCTTTGAGAGTAAACGAGTGGACCAATTTATTAATGAGCGCGATCGAACTCGTGTCAAGGTAGAAATATAAGTTATAATGTGTCACTCGGTCTGGAATGTTGTATTTATATTCGCAGAAAAGAGATTGTTATTGCCAAGGGAAATGGTAAGCACGTGATAATGATGAACTGGAGGAAGTGAGAGATATGCTGATGGGACCTTCCTGGCCCTCGTTATATGGTTGGGTTGCGATTATCACTAAAGCGGCCCGTTTATTATGTGGTTAGTCGAAAGTTCTTATCTGTGTCAACCCGGGTGATAGATGCTCACACATGTTGAAAAGAGGTCATCATTCTTGCAAACACTCCCAAGACCTGTGTCAATTTCTTCCCGAAAGAAGTTCAAGATCTCCGTCTGCACTTCCTAGCCGGATTCTTAAATATGCAGCTTAATGACACTTCTAATGACGCAGAAATGTTAGTTTATATTTTACTGTAATTCGTTTAGTCCCTCGTTAAAAGACAGTAAATATTCGGAACATTTTGTCTTCCCTGTGTTTGTTACGTTATTAGAAAAAAAAATGTGGCCCCGTTTCGTGTCTTCGCGAGGTACGTGTTTGCTAGGAATTATGTTTGAGAGTCCAGAATGAATCGTTTCTTTGTAAGATGTAACATTAATATCTCTGTATATATGCTGTAAAACTCTGCCACCGAGCGAAAGCTCATTAGCAGAAAAAAATAAATAATATAATATTATTAATATATAATAATATATATAATATAATATTTTCCGTCGCCTTCCCACACCTAGCTCTGCACAAAAGTATTTCCGAAGAACACAAACAGAAGATTGATAATTGAGGTTTATTGCAATTGTCATTCATTTCACAGTTGAAATATACTTACTTACGAGTACATTATCAATTTATATTAATGAGTTTTTATATGAGTTGTGTGTATAAAATTGTTTCCTTTCGGGTTTTCTAGATCCGTAATGATGTAACACATAACATTTTTTTCTTCGCACACCCAAACTCGTTCGTAAGCAATATTTATTCTAGTAAAGAACAGGGAAACTAAAAGTGATGGTATGTAACCAATAATACATACTACGAAATATATTATATTGCAGCATTGCACGTTCCTGAAGCTGACCATAAATTCGCTCCGCCTCCTACAGCAGCGAGCGGGTAGTCTTGTCTCGACGGCCCGCGTTCCTGGGCCCGGTGCACTGCTCTTTTTTTGATTTCCGGCTGTCAGCCTGCCTGTCAGTCGCCCGACGTCTCGGCTCCGTTACGGCTGCATTGTTGCTCGGGCATACGAATGAGCCCTGATGCCCGAGTGTACGAGCGATTGTGTTTCCACGTCGTAATTATCGGCACGAACAAGGTTGTTAACGTAATGGGCCATTGTGGCGTGGCTGCTGGGTGACACCGCAGTGTGGTGGCGGCGTGGCTGTGCCATGTGCAAGGCCAAGGCAGGCTTTATAGCTGCCTGTGTCGCCTGGAGAAAGACTTGACTACTCGTGGTCGTCGTCACCTCCGTCCTAGCACCACGAGCAGCTTTCTAGCTGCAATTTTTTTTTTCTTCGGCAAAACAAGAAACTAAATTTTAAACTGAGGAAAGCTTTTTTTTCCGCGCATTTCATGAAAATATTCTGTAAAAATATTCAGTAAAAATTTACCAATTTTATTCTGTGGAATGTGAAAAATCGTAAATTTAAATTAATGAATTGATTTATTTGGCTGTAAACTCATAAATAGTGCGTTCAACGATAGCAAATTTAAGCAGTATAAACCCATTACGCGAGATGATTAAGTTTGGGAGGTTCTTCAATCCTCCAAACACGCCTAATGTCTCATTCCTGGTTTCATTTATTTTTCCTCACCTTCGTTTTCCTGTCGTGAAAGCGCATCTGCCGTATCTTTTCTTTTTTCCTTGCCTCTTTCTTTCCGTTCAGTATTTTCCTTTTTCCCGCCTTTATTTTACCCATCTTTTTTTTTCTCTCTCAGCTTTCACTTACGCTTCCTGATTCGTAAATTGCCATTGGCATTCTTTTCTCTTAGCTCAGCAGTCCTAACAATTTCGTTCCCTTCTAGAATTCTAAATTTTCTTTCACAGTTCGCTTCGTAATATATATTTTCTAACTTCCTTTCTCAGAATCCTTTTCTAACCGAAAAGTCCAGATTTCTTTTTTATCTTTGTTTACTCTCTATTTCTAGCTGAAATAAAATTTGTACATATTGTAAGTCGAGGCGATTTCGGACTGTTGTGATCCCGGTCTTTATGAATTATTCGATGACACCCCACCAACTGCAATTATTAAATAAATAAAATTAAAAATAACATTTAGCCTAATATATAATTTTGGGTTTTTGGAAAATTCGAAACCAATGCTTATCAGGGGGTTTCCAGGTTTTCTTGTTACTTAGTTCTACAGTTTGAGTTGCAGAGTGTCTCCAATAGCATTGTTTTGCTTTAAATTAAGGTAATTTATTTTAATTATGCATTATTATAGGAATCTTCAATTTGTGAAACCAATAATGTATCATCTCTGAATGGTAGGCCTATAATGAAATAAAATATGCCGCATACACGAATTATGTCTTCAGCGCTCGAACTGGGTTCAGCAAAACGGCAACGTTGGCCTTGATCTCTTCTCATGAAAATTAATCTGCCTCGGACAGATAAGATCAGTAATATTCGTAAATTTGTTGACTTGTGTGATTAGTAGTGAACGTATTAAATATTCCAATACCGATAAACCTCCGAATTCAAATTTTATCTCATCATCTAGAAATTCCAAGCGTTCAGAAATGCTCTGTTTTTGTCGTGAATGTTGGCGGACGTAATAATAGCGCCGGTCCGTCACAAAGGCTGCAGCGCGGGGCGGGGCGGGGCGGGGCGAGCGGGTCGCCGCCTTCTAACCGCCATCCAGAGCGATGACAGCAGCGGCGGATGCGGCGTCCGCCGTGATCTTCCACCGCGTTGGCGCAACGAAGCAGCCGTTGCCGCCCTCGCGCTGGCGACCCCGATGCTCCGCGACCCGGTGGCGGTTGGCGGCGCCTGTGGTCGGTGACGACGCCGCCGACGCTGACTTCACCTGCGACCTCGTCCGCCTCGCCGATTACACAGTCCTCTGGTTTCGTCGTTAGGTTTTGTTCTTGTTCGGAGAAGGTCTCGCTATCATAGCATCCATGACACTGGTTTCGAGCAATGTGATTTGATTCCATGAATTATAATACAAGTGCGGTGTTAATAAAGTATTAAGTAAACGATTCTAGTGTACTAACTTGTAGACCACATACGGTGCTTGAAGATATTTACTTTTTTTTAATGGAAAAGTGTTTGCTAGGCAACTCATTAATTGGCGGTTAGTAGGTAGCATTCTGCCCCAGAGGGATTTCATGTACAGTGGGACGTTCATTATCGGAACGTCAAATATACGAACTCATTTTCTCTGAATATTTTTTTTCTTAATAAGGTACTGAGTACTGTACGTATACATCTTATGTGTAATACTGAATATTAAGAATGATCCCCGATATAATTGACAGTCATAAAATATTAACGAGATACTGAACTAACAGTCAATCATCTGACTTCCGTGAACTTTGACAAATCCTACAATAAATGCTTAAAAATTCGAAATGTTTGTTATTAGAGGGAAGAAAACTCTTTTCACCATCTAAATGCAGTAGTATGCCAGTGTTCATTATCAACAGAATTTTCTTGTGCAGTGCAGTATTTTAATGGTACGTTCTCTTAAAGAAACTTTATACAAACAGCATTTTATGCACACTTGCCATTTCTATGTTCCGTTATCCAAATTATCGAATGTCACAACTATGCCTAGTCCCAATTACTTCGGATAATCAAAGACCCACTGTACGTACCAAACACAAGTGTAGTAAACGTTGCGTAATACCCAGAAGCAAATGTCACGAGTGTATCTTCGCTACGGGGGAAAATTCCTATCATGCGTTCATTGGCAAAAATGAACAACTGTCGCCACCCAGGAAGTTAGTAACATTTATTGCGAGACAAATATACTCGAAAGTGGTCTAGCATCCACGTCTTCATCGGAAAGGAAATGAGAGATCTATTTGAAGAAGGCACTTGTGTATGGAGAGGTTGGACGAAAATAAAAGCGCCTCTGCCCTACAGAGGAATGCCTTCTTCCTGACATCCGGCAGACGGCGCCCCCGGAGTCGCGCACCTCCCGGTAGGAATGCAACATCGATGTTTCAAAACTTCGATGCTAATAACATCGACCCGAAACCCATTTTTTTAACTAGATAAGTAACAATTGAAATTCACGTGGTAGCATTTGATTTCAAAGTGGACTCTTTTATTAATTTTAATCGAGATTTATCTGATAAAGCAAATGCATAAAACATCAGAACAATTAACGAAACTTAATAATCTGATTCGAATATTTAACTAGAATATAGTCTTTTTTATTATAGTCTAATATTAATTTTCCCCCTCTTTCTTCAGATGAAAGTGATCCTTGGTCATTGGCGAAGGGCGTTGGACCTTGACCATTTTCATTTAAAAATATCAACCATGTTAAAACACCGAACACACCACATCGATGTGAAAAATATCGACTTCAAATTCTCACTGTAAAATATATCGATTTCATGAAAACGTCGATGTTTTTAAAACGTATACATCGATGTCGCATCCACCCATCCCTCCCAGGCGGCTCCGGTACGCCTTTCAGGCGAGCGCCGCGCCTGTAGCGCGCTGACGACTGCGTGACGCAAAGTGCGCCGTCACGCTCGCGGAATTCTTGGTGTTCCACGAGGCTCTCCCCGACAGCAGGCTGTTCTGCGCTCGCCTGGGGCGGGGTGCCGCTGCCGTTGTTGCTGTACTCTTCTCTCTCCAAGTGTAACCTGAAGATTTTTCTCGTGTACAGCTGGCTGGTCCGAATTTACGGGGCTAGGCACTCCGGAACTTAAAACCGTTGTTCGTGAATCTATCCAAATCGCAACAAGAGTAAAATTTAAACATGGGTTGCTTTGTGAATACTGAACTTCGTACAGTGTTTATGCCACTGCATACTAGGCACAGAGGCCTGTAGTATAGAGGAGTTATTGTAAGAAAGGACTAGTTTGACACGTCGGGAAACTAATCAATGTCATGTAGGGCGATGACATTGCAAGAGATAGTGATGAAGCCATTTATGAATGAGCTAAATGTAAACGAACGTCCTGACGAAACAAAACTTGTAGTTATGTTGTCAGTAGTGGCCAAGCAGTAGCTGTCACAGGGGTCTGTAATCTCTCTATATCCCGGGAGACACGCTACTGGTCGCTACGTTCGTTTAGACGTGTCGGAGATATTTCTATACGATGGAGAATAGTATATCAACCATCATGTCGGACCGGATCATGTCATCAAGACCGGATCGGGTTGCGGGCCTTCGAGCACTGCTGCTGCGTCCACCCGACATTGATGAGAGGAAATAGCGGGAACGACCGACCAGTGCTACCAACCTCCAGAAATCCCATCCAGGCTATGGTCATTGACCCACCTCTTCACTTGGTATCTAAAGTTCTGCTAGCGGCTGGACTCGGAACGTCAGGCCCTCAAAATTAATCTAAGTTACATTTCGACGTTTTTCAAGTGACCAAATTTTACCCTAATATACATACTGTGTATAATGGACATGCAGGTTGCCAGCGACATACAAACTCCAGCCGCGGAAGCCTTCGCAATCGTGACATGCAGATTTATTCTTCATGCTTCTGTTTTTTTTTTTTTCTTTCTTTCTTTTTCTTTTTTTCTTTCTTCATTGAACATCTGCAGGTTCACCCCTAGAAGTCTGCTCCGTTTAGGGTGCGGTAGGTTTTTATTTTAATCATTGTTGTGGTTTATTCCCCAGGTTTATGTTCATTCCATTTTTCACCACACCCTAGTTGATATTAACTGTTCATTACATTGTATGGTGTGCGGCGGCCACTTCATTTGCAATGCCGTTCTCATCTTCGGTATCACGAACGCCACACGAGGGGGGCCGGTTGTTTTGCTTTTCGTCTGCGCTCTCGTTAATGAGACGCCAACGATAAAGTAATGCAAACGTGGAACAGATAGCTTCGCAGCTGTGGCGGCGCACTTTCTATTAGGGGGCTGTAATTTGGTCGGCACTTGAAGGTCCGTCCCCGAGGGAGCGCCCTGCGTCATCGTCCGTCCATTAGTCTTCGTCGCGGGCTGTCACCGAAGTCGTCTGGCGCCTCTCCAAAACCGAATAGAGCGATACGGCCTGGCGGGTGGGGAGGAGGGTCGCCGCAACCGCATTACACGGCGCGGGCTGCTCGCCCTTGAGCGTGGCGCGGAGGCATTGTGTGAACACGGTGGCGGCGTCGGAGCATGTCACTCGGGGAGTTAATAAAGACAACGCATTGAAACTATGTCTGTGGACACGTGAGAGCGTAGGCGTCCGCGGTCGCAGGCGGTATCTACTTGGCTGTCCGGGACTCGCAGCGTCCTATACGCAGGTGCCAACGTTTGGATTTCGCCCTGAGGAAGGTCGCAGAAGGGCGGTCGGAACTTTGGCGCCTGTGGAAGCGGCGTCTCCTGGATAGCCAAGTAGTTATTCCATGTGGACACGATGACAATAGGTTCGGTAAATTTCGAAAAATCAGTCAGTGATGGGAAAAATGCAATGGAAATTTGCCCGAACAGAACACGGCTTAGTGATAAACACAACTGGAACTTCAGGTTGAGGATGGATGTACACATTCATACATGATTCAATTTATAAAATATTGTCGATTACCGAACGCGAGTTTGTAGATCTCGATGTGACTGTGGGTTAAATTGCTTTTAGCATCAATAAAATAAAAATACAAAAAATCTTAGCATTATCGTTACAAATACGCATTAAATAATTCCCCTTTTAAAGTAAAATGTTTAATGACCAATCTACTGCTACTTCATTATAGTGTGTGAGGGTATAAACCACAACAGAATACTCAAGGTACTTACTTACACTATGTACTCGCGTACCATTGAGATATTAATAGCTTTTTGGAACCAGAGTATCAACGAACTATAAGTGGCTTTATAGAATTATGTTAATTTTTCAAGGAAACGTTGATGCCCCGGTCTGACGACTAGAAAGCATTCCATAATGGACGAGGATGTGACCCAGAATATGCCGTTGTTATCTATGTGCTCGTTTCGCCAGTGGCTAGGAATCATCCGAGAAATTGTTTCAATGGCAGCGTTGGAGGCCAATGCAAGGCCGCAGGAAGAACACTATCTCTTTCTCTTGCTCTCTTGTTCTTGGACTATTAACTAAACAAAACACAAAAAAAAACACTTGCATTGTTTTGGCAAATGACCAAAGTTTTCTCGCGGCCTATTGGTACTTGTTCGTGAATGAGGATTATTGTGGCTTCGGACGTGCATGGCGCTGTGTTTGCTTGTGGTTTCCATCTCCAGTCATCCCCACTTCAGAGGGGATTTCAGTGAGTACTTGTATCCGTCCTCCGATCATTCCACAACAATTAGTAGTGGTGTTGGAAGTGCAGCAGTGGTGCTCTGAAAGGAACATTCAACTAATTGAACAACATACTCGAACACTTATCACTGGCAAAGGTGGCTCAGGCAACTGATGTCACTTTAGTGCCTCTGATCGGGAGGGCCCAGGATACGAGTCCCGGCGGTGGCAGAATTTTCGCCACTAGCTAGATCGTATTCAGGCGTTGCTTGAACGACAACTCTAGCTTGAACGACAACCAAAGCAGTTTCCAAACAAACGGGTCACGGACCACGCGCGATCGTTTCTTCCTCTTCCTTGTCTTTTCCTCAACCCTTACTGACACACACACACTTACACACACACACACACACACACACACACTGCACATTACCACACTTGTCAGGAGCTTAGAGCTTGACCGGCTGGGACGATGCCACGTAGGTGGGAGATACCTGATTGGGAAAAGGCAAGCCAACGTAGACCTGCGCACCGGATCTTGCCAGCCGACAAGGGAAGGTCACCGCCACCGCCACCTCACACGATAAAAACATGCTCTACACTAAGTGGACTAATGACCTTAGCCGTCGACGGAATCGCTAATCAATCGAACCGTGTCGTAATAAAATATCGTGAAGACTTGCCTCCGTGGAATCTCAACTTTAAGAGATCAAGGTGCTAACGTGAGTAAATGAATTCTAAAATTACGCGAAATATGAGACTAGCGACATAAGTGTTTCGTAATTAAATTGAAGTTGCTTCCCCCACTCGGAAGTATGTTTTTGCCTTCTCCTGGATGCTCAAATTCTAGTTGGAAGCAGTGGTTTGCTGGTTTGAAGGTATGTGCAGAGAGTTCTGTTGGTTTTTTGCACTGTAGTTAGAACACGATGTTACGTAATTTTTGAAGTATCGTGAGGTAAAGATTATGCTATCATCAAAACAGGGCTCAACTCTTCCTATTTCATAATACCAGCGTCCGATCTTTCATAACGTATCAGACGTGTTCTATTAAATTTGTGAAGTTGCTAATTGCTGATTATTATAAGACCAGTGTGGGATATTAAAAAAAAACATTTCAGTGTGCTAGCTATTTGTAGTAAATAGTAACATTTTCATGTCTAAGAAGTAAAAAAAATTCCATTAAAAGCTGCATAAATTCGTCCAAAATATCATTTGTCCGGCTTTACGCTTGTAAACACGCTGACAGTTAAATTCGAAAACTCCCAATTACAAGCAGTGTCTCCGACAATTGACGGCGGAGTAAAACGCAGTACTTACGAGTCACCCCTGGGCTCGTAAGGTTGTCAAGCCTTCTGTGCAGATTTGTGGCTCTGTTGGGAGCGACTCTCGCGTGCAGCGTTTGCTTGTGTAGCTGTTACGGACACAAACGTGCGCACACGCGCGTCACGCCTCTCCGGCGGGAAGCAATTCCGGGCACGTCCGGGCAGCTCGGAGCATCCATCTGGCTTAGACGCCGTGGCGCGCGCGCGCGGGGGCCGGAAGGATGTCGTGAGAGCGCTCTGGCGGCTATTTTTGCCTCTCACTTCTCGGGATTGCTTTGTTTCTGCCTCGTGGAAAGCACGGGCGGCTAATACGAAGGTTGTACGTACTCCGAGCCCGCTTCCGTTGCTGGTACAAACCGCTCTCCTGTCGCTCGCTGGACGTGATGGGTGAACGGGTGAGGATGGATCGCTTCTTGTGGCGTCCTCGGAAAAGGGATTTTCGAACGATGAAGCCTTGGTTTTACCTTGCCTTCCTTCAATTATTTAGAACCATACAAAGAAGTATTTACGTGTTACTTACTTGTACTCCTGCCCCAATTTAATCTCGGTGAAATCCACGTACTGCAGGAGTCCCTCAGGGTCTTGGGCATGGGTCGTGTGGGGATAAAGACCCAGACCACTGTCTGGCCTTAGGATGGGAGTGGGGACGGGATGAGGAGGGACCTATTGGGCATGATGCATGGCCCGTTGCTTGAACTGCTCCTGCCTCCGCTTGAAATTTGTTTTTATGAAATTTAATATAGTGGCCTGCCCTTAAGGCCTTTCAAAGTTTGTTTAATATTGTTGGGAAGTAACCCTAAGGAATTTTTCCACATTGCACTACGCCAGGAGACACTGAAAATACCGATCAGGGCCGCAGCCTCCTAACTTGGCTTCTAACTCCTCTTACGATGACTTTTGCATCTTAACCTCATTAAAATTAGTACTAATAGAATTCCCCTTTGACGATGTGCATTTTCTGTTGTGCAATACTCGCTGTCAGTGTGTTTTGGGATTTTGTTTTCTTACAGAAATTGTGGTTTAAAGTGAAAGCGAACTCGCGTTCGTTTGTTTGTTTTTTATCCCTGAAAGGCTTAACGTTGAGTTCTTCTACAAAATCTGCGAAGAAAGTGTTGCACAAATGGGAGATAGCACTATCGGCAGACTCATCAAAACAATTCGTGCAGTGATGGTCATATTTACGTGAACGATAACGCTATTTCTAGACAGTTCCCGTTCTTTTCCGGGTAAAACTGGATATAAATGATGACACATTATGTGTTGATTGTTTATTTTGAAATAATCTTATCGATCGACCGATAATAAAGATTCCCTTGTCTTAGTTATCTGCAGATCTACCTCCTTTTCAAAAGTGTAGGTCATTGTTGGTTAAACAAGTAGCAGTCAGAAAACTTTCGTCATCACCTCTTCTTCCGTTATTAATTCTAAGTGTAATATATGTTTATGCTTAAACGTGCTAATTAAGATTTTAGTTTATCATTGTAAGTGAAATTACGTGAGTTCATATATATATATATATATATATATATATATATATATATATATATATATATATATATGTGTGTGTGTGTGTGTGTGTGTGTGTGTGTGTGATATCATATGGTGTACGCAATCAGTAAGATTGCGTCCGCTAGTGTCTCGGCAGGGCGAGCCCGAACGCATGTGACATAGGATGGAAGAGAAGTATAATCTACGCACGTTTTCTTAAGCTCCAGATTTTCCACCACTACGCATTACGAAACAGATCCCGGATAATTGAATTGTCAAGACAATGAAATCCCGGATAATAGCGATATCATGATGTAAATCTTTGTACCTCAGACATCGGTGTAGACGGACACACGTGCGTGATTTGTGATTTATTGATTAAGTTATTTCTGAGTTTCGCGGAACTTTGAAGTTAAGAAAAACACTATTAAGGCAGGAAGGCCAGCCTATTAGTCAACTTGAAACTAAAGAATGGCTTACCGGCCATATATATTTTATTGTCTACACAAATTAAGCCTTTCACCTCACGCCATTGGTAACGTCTAATTTTGTGTAAATATACCCAATATTTTCGCATTAGAACATTTACTTATCCTAAAGTACATGAAAGTTACTAACTTTCCCTTTAGATAAATTATGTGTTCTCATTTACAGCCAATAATTGTACTTGTATATTTGCGTTTGAAAGAAGAAGCTTTTAAACATTATCACTTCAGCTTGTTACAGCTCCTGCTGCTCACGTCATAGCATCTATTCCAGTACGTTTTCTTCATTCAAGGGCAATGTCATTTTGCTCTCCTTGTTAGAGCTATGGCACATGCATGATTATTCAAAGGATGTGGTGACAGAACTCCACGTGGGCTTAACTGTGTCACAAGTTCTTTCTCATTGGCGACCAGTGTCATTAACTCAAGGAGAAATACAGAATTACGAATGGAATTGAAAATTAAATTCCTAGATTACAACTTCGGTTGTAATATTTTAATTTCGGTTTTACGGTAGGAACAGATGTTCAGAGGACTTGGAGTCGCAAATTATTTATTTCTCAAGAGTGAGAATGTAATTTACGTAAAACGATTAGAAGATTATTATCATTATTTTCCAATTATTTCTTTTAATTAGACTAGGAACAAACCTCATTTGTTTGGTTTGTCTACTTTTACGTAATTTCACCTACGTTCACCTTCGGTATTGTGCACTTTTTCCGTTACTTTTCAATTTTATGGCATATTCATACCTTTTATTTCGAATGGCAGGTAACTCTTTTTAGGCATTGTTTATTTTTAGGCGTAGCTCAATTGGCAGCTTTTTTTTATATATTATTTTTTTAGGTATGCATTGCGCTTTTCAGTCATTTCGATACTATATACCTACTGAATCGGAACAGAAATTATTTCGTTTCCAAGTTCTGTTTTTGGAATGTCGTAATTTAACAATCTCAGGACCAGTAGTTATTTCTATTGTTGCTTAGGCTTTTAAGTCTGATGGCCCGCTTCTACTTTGCCTACATTGATTTTTTACCACATCTGTATATTTCCCCAGTAATACCACGTAATTTTGCCTCAGTTCGCCGCTAGGGACAGACGTAGAAAATACGTCATTTATGCATTACATGCGTTTTTCCTTGGCTAAGCAAATGTGCTGCATTTGCAGAGCTAGAAATGCCCGAGAACTTAATTGTTTACTGATCTCTTGGCTGTTTTACTTGGCGACTTCGGAATTGAGTGACCCGCCAGTGTAGCCTATCCGTTCACCGACTGATTTACGCTTACCAGCACTGTATCTGCTGGCCAGTCGTCTCAGTTTGAGGCGCGTCTCGCGACTCCTCAGCGCTGTGTGTTGGGCGGAGCGCGGCGCGGCGGCGCTCCGTGGGAAAAGTGCGTCGCCCCGGCCGCGAGGACGCTGCGCGGTGAACGTCCGGCGGCGGGAAGGCAGCGCGCGTGGGCGGCGTAATTGGACCGGCCGGTCTTCCCGCGGCCGCATTTGCCTTCGCCCACCACGCGCCGCCGTCGCTTGCTGAGGACCGCCCCACGCCAGCGGGGGCGCCCATGGCTTCCTGCCCCTTTCTCTCTTTTCTCTTGCTCTCTCTCTCTCTCTTTCTCTCTCTCCTCTTGCTCTCTTTCTCTCTCTCCTCTTGCTCTCTTTCTCTCTCTCCTCTTGCTCTCTTTCTCTCTCTCCTCTTGCTCTCTTTCTCTCTCTCCTCTTACTCTCTTTCTCTCTCTCCTCTTGCTCTCTTTCCCTTGCTCTCTCTATCTCTTTTTTCCTTTCCCAGTTAAGTTTATTTTCTGGCCTTCCTTCCTCCTCGCCCTTCACAAACGTATTTTGGTTATCTCTTCATATTTTTTCATCGTATTGTGTCGTCACTTGAGTCCATTGTTCCACAACGTCCCTTGCTTTCTGCAAAAGCATTTTTTCGTATTTTCAATATATATATATATATATATATATATATATATATATATATATATATATATATATATATATATATATATATATATATGTATATGAAAACGTGCGATTGTTTGATACTATAAAGGAAATGCCGAATTTGTTCCCACCTGTGTGAGAAATGGACAGTTTGATCAACAGTAATATATGAATAAATTTGTTTCATGAATGATTTGACCATCTATTATTTAAAACATTTCATGCGTTCGTCTATTGTAATTGAACTTCATCCTTTAACACCCTTTGTTATGTTTCTACTCTCAGGTCGAAATACACGGCGCTGTTAAAAAACGTATGTAACCCCTTTTTTGTGCTGTTACGAACTGAGGGCATTGTATTATTGTATTCTTTAAAGTCTTTCAAACATAAAACAATAGAGCTCGTGAAACATGGAAACCCTAACACAAACATGTAGACCAAAATAAAGCATACGTCCAAAACGGTACACGCAATTTAATGCCTGAAAATATCCATGAAATAGCCTTAAAGTTTAAAAAATTCCATTTTAGGAATTCAAACATTTCATCCACGAAGGAACATAATAATTGTAACGTTAAATTGGTGACCTACGTATAACTCGTAATACTTCGTGCGTCCAGTAGTACTGTATAGTAGTCCACAGCGTGCCTAGACCTTCTGAGAACAATAAAAATAAGTTTGTATTACAGTTGCTGATATTTTCACCTAAAAATGTTATTTCGTTTTCGCCGCCTCCTGATGTGGAGCTACAAAATATTCTCGCAGTCAATTTTTGTTTCATTTAGGTGCTTTAATATTCTTGTATTACGCGAACACATTCATCTATTGTTTTTTCATAATATATTTCTACCATTCAACACACAAAACGTAAAACGGCTTCTACGAAGCCAAATAATATAATATAAATATTGATTAACAACATAAAATTTGAAATTCAAAGTGTGTCACATTCAAGGCTAGGTTACAGCGTATTGTGATTTTCATCAACAATAAAAAGTGGATTTGCTCTTGACGGTACGTGTGAATTAGTATTCAGTGGTACCGTTTAGAAACGGAGTGTAATCCGAGGGCCGCGATGGACATGAGTGCGTAAGCGTGGCCCGGCGCGGCGTCCTATTTAACGAATAAACAGAAGCGGAACAAAGGCCGGCGGCGCCGTGCCGCGGAGGTCTGAGCCTCCGGTGTTGACGCAGAACTCGAGAGTCCAGGAAGCGACGCTCGCCGGGCGTCCCTGCACGCTCCAATGGCCGCGCCGCGCCGCGGCCCGGCGCAGGAAGCGGCGGGAGGTTTTTGCTCCGGCGACGGCGGCGCTGATCCCGACGGCGTTGGCGACGGCTACGGTGACGGCTGTTGCGGCGGCGTTGACGGTAGTGGCGACTAGAGATGCGACTACAAAACATCGATGTTCAATTTAAAACATCGATGTTCAATTTAAAACATCGATGTTCAATTTAAAACATCGATGTTCAATTTAAAACATCGATGTTCAATTTAAAACATCGATGTTCAATTTAAAACATCGATGTTCGATTTAAAACATCGATGTTCAATTTAAAACATCGATGTTCAATTTAAAACATCGATGTTCAATTTAAAACATCGATGTTCAATTTAAAACATCGATGTTCAATTTAAAACATCGATGTTCAATTTAAAACATCGATGTTCAATTTAAAACATCGATGTTCAATTTAAAACATCGATGTTCAATTTAAAACATCGATGTTCAATTTAAAACATCGATGTTCAATTTAAAACATCGATGTTCAATTTAAAACATCGATGTTAAAAATACATCCATTAAAAACCATCTTATGTTTTTCAACGTAGATGTTTTAGACTGCTTTAGTGATGTCTAACATTAAATTCAGGTGCATTAAAATTCAATTTGGGTATTCTTGTTTATCAATTCGCCGAATAAGAGTACGATAAGAAGAGAGACACAGCGTGATTGTTACCCACATATCAATGTGTTGAGAATGAGTATAAAGGAGGACGAAATAGAAGGACATGGAGGACACCTCGGACGAGACAGTTTGGTCGATGAATGTAGTCCAAACAGCGTCCCTTTGGTTCTAACACATAAACTAACATTGTTACCATCAATTACCCTTTCATATTGTAACTTTCACAGAATTGTGATCATGGGAATTTTTTCATTCAGAAACAAAACATCGGAAAAGGAAAAAAAAAAACATCGATCACAAAATATCGATGTCAAAAAAACATCGGTGTTTACACACAGATGTTTTAAAAACAACATCGATATCGCATTCCTAGTGGTGACAACGGTGGGGGGGTGAGGTGGCGATGGTGATAGCGTTGCAGGCGATGGCGTTGGCGATGGTGGTGGCGTTGTAGGCGAGGGTTTGATGACGTTGGTTGTGGCCGTGGGGGGGGGGGGGGACGCAAGGGGGAAAAAGCCTCCCATTCACCTTTCTTTCCACTTCATGGTCTTTTAGAGCGGGCGACCTTTCTTTACGCAGCGGTGCTGTTACAGGTGTATTGAACGCTTGGTGGGGCGCCTACTCTGTGATGGTTGTAAAGAGGTCACCGATGCAAGTGATGTGGAAAAGAGTAGACACTTCAAATTTCTTTAGCTGAACAATGCCTACAAAAATATTTCTGTGTAGGGTATAGTTAAGGTTTTTTTCACTTCATTATTATTATTATTATTATTATTATTATTATTATTATTATTATTATTATTATTATTACTTTATAAATATGTGTATGTGTAATATCGATATTTGTTGACGGTGAACTATATTTTGAAAACTATTGCATATCAATTGCTTTTGCATTGCGTTTAGTTCTGGAAATAGTCGTCTACAACAGCAAAAATGCTGCTGAACAAAACCACACAAAATGGTTCTCCAAAAAGTAGCACGCACAATGCTAAAGACTACAAATAAAATACCAAATTATCCTATTACACTGCAATAAATTAAATATTTGTTTAAAATCTTCATGAATACTGCAATAACAAGAGTCGCTACAAATCTTTATATAACAAGAGTATCAGTAAAAACTGTTGTTTCATAATGTCTGCCATTAAATATTGCTATTCACGTGCTACCTCTTCCGTAGAGCCTTACTGTCGTATGACATCAGCTGTATTGTAAGCAGTGACTCACTGAATGAGAATTCGTTGAGTACACGCAAAAGAATGAGAGTGAGCGGAATAAAAAGTCAAATATTTTAATTTTTTAATCAGATCAGAAGTGTTTGATTTTTGGATTTGCCCCCGAGATTGTGTGTACCTAACAAAACCAGAGGCGCATCTCAAATGACCAAAGGTGTCACATTTTCGTTCGAGTTCGCGAATTGAAATTAGTTATGCAGGGAATCTGCCCTTTAATCCATATCGATTCTTTCCTTCTTGCAGATATGTGGATGATTCGCGACAGTTTCATTGTTTTCAACTGGCAACGTATCACGAGAAGAGTTGTCCACAGGTTTTGAGATGCGAAACTGCAGAATATTCTCAATTGTACGAGCCGCGACGTAAAGGCGCCACATACACATTATTCGGCGGGAGGGGGACTTATCAGTTGTTTACAATGCAGGCGTTTGATAGGAGGTATCAGAAACTTATCGTTGACATTGGTGCTCGAGAGTGCAAAGAAAATAACTTTCCGCTCGTTGTATAAACGTATCATAGGTAGAAATAACTTGTTTCTAACATACTGTTTGTTTTAATCCGAAGACATTGCTTACTTTAGTATTTGTGGAACAAAATGAATCAGCAAGTCTTGTTAAGAATAAATCTAACTTATTAGTAGGTTGCATTGCGAAATACAACGCCTTACGTTGTGACATGTTAGGACACCCGAAGCCAGGAATAGTAAGTAGTTTTAACGTAATAGTGAGCATAGTAGTAACGTAGTTTTGAGCAGATTTCGAAATATTAGCGTTGTTGTCTACAACATTTCGGAGTGGAGCATGCTTTGTTCTTGGCTTTTGGTGGCGATCAGACGTTGCGATTTCTGCGATTCGCATGTAGGAATGCGACACAGCTAACAAAATATAGATATCCCATTGACCCATATCGACCATTGAATGGATGGGTAACCATTGAAATTAATGCAGTAGATGATTTCAATAGAAAGTGATAATGATCATTAATTTTAATTTAGATTAAACTGACAAAAACCAAGTAAGAAAAAGCATGGCATTTAACGAAAATTGTATTATCTGATATCATAATTCAAGAATAATATGCTTCTTCATTGACGAAAACGCAATTTTGTTCACTTTTCATGTAAAAAAAATCGACCCCGTAAAAACATCGAAGTTAAGAAAACATAACTTCAAAGAAATGGATATTAAATGCATCGATGATATAAAAACATAATGTCGCATTTCTATTCGCAAGTCGTCGATCAGGAGATAGGCCATTTACCGGGCGCGTGTGCGTCTCCGCCGGCTTCTGGTCTCTCCGCCAGCTTCTGGTCTCTCCGCCAGCTTCTGGTCTCTCCGCCAGCTTCCGTTCTGCCCGCCCACGCGTCTCCGCCAGCTTCCGTTCTGCCCGCCCACGCGTCTCCGCCAGCTTCCGTTCTGCCCGCCCACGCGTCTCCGCCAGCTTCCGTTCTGCCCGCCCACGCGTCTCCGCCAGCTTCCGTTCTGCCCGCCCACGCGTCTCCGCCAGCTACTGGTCTCTCCGCCCACGCGTCTCCGCCAGCTACTGGTCTCTCCGCCCACGCGTCTCCGCCAGCTACTGGTCTCTCCGCCCACGCGTCTCCGCCAGCTACTGGTCTCTCCGCCCACGCGTCTCCGCCAGCTACTGGTCTCTCCGCCCACGCGTCTCCGCCAGCTACTGGTCTCTCCGCCCACGCGTCTCCGCCAGCTACTGGTCTCTCCGCCCACGCGTCTCCGCCAGCTACTGGTCTCTCCGCCCACGCGTCTCCGCCAGCTTCTGGTCTCTCCGCCCACGCGTCTCCGCCAGCTTCTGGTCTCTCCGCCCACGCGTCTCCGCCAGCTTCTGGTCTCTCCGCCCACGCGTCTCCGCCAGCTTCTGGTCTCTCCGCCCACGCGTCTCCGCCAGCTTCTGGTCTCTCCGCCCACGCGTCTCCGCCAGCTTCTGGTCTCTCCGCCCACGCGTCTCCGCCAGCTTCTGGTCTCTCCGCCCACGCGTCTCCGCCAGCTTCTGGTCCCTCCGCCATCATGTGATCTCTTTGCCCATGCGCCTCCGCCAACATCTGGTCTCTTTGCCCATGCGCCTCCGCCAACATCTGGTCTCTTTGCCCATGCGCCTCCGCCAACATCTGGTCTCTCCGCCCACGCGCCGTCTTCGCGCATTGGAGATGCTTGGTCGCTTCCTGCCTCGTCCCGCCTCGCGACGTTGCGACGTTGGCAGCGCTTTCGCGCTTGAAATATTGCCATCCGCATTAGAAAACGTCGTTCCCCCGATTGGCGCCAATTGACGTGACGAGGCTTTCTACTCCGAAGCGCAGCAGCAGGACTCGCTCGTACGGGGACGTCACTTGCAGGGTAATTAGGACGCGGCAGAACAAAGGAGGCGCGGTGAAGGAGTGTGCGACCTTTGACCCCGAAAGCGCTCGCCACTGTGACTTTGCGTTTGCGTGGGGTATAGAGGACTGCGTACATATCTAACCAACAAAATTGTTTACTCTAGTTGGTTTCCAAAATAAATTTTGTAGATGTAATTTATACTGAATAAGTCCTAATGTGCGAACCGATTTTGCGAGGAAAAAATAGTAAACTTAATGTAATATGTGGCTTTGTTTTCAATCAGATTTTATTCAATCGACAGTATTTCCAATTCATAAACCTTACGTTTGTTCAACTTAATTTAATGAATTTTTTTTTCTGTTTAAAGATTTCTTATGTTATTTCGAAGTTGTAGACAGTCATCATATCTGTAGGTTTTTTCGAATAATAGAAGTTTTACTGTAACAAAAATGTAGGAAGGTTTCAGAGATGACTGTAGTTTTAAATCATAATCGTAAATTTAATGCCATCGAATATATATATATTTTTTTCCTTAATGAATGTTGACTAAGTGGAGAGTACGTTGATTGGAGAAAAAAAATTAATACCGTAAATCACTGCAGGCTTTAAAACAGTCTTAAATAATTACAATCTATCCTAATATACTTTTGCACTTTTTAAAATGTCTTCTTCAGTATATTTCCTGTAATCTTTTGAATATGGTTTTTGAAATTAGAAACGAAAGTATTCATAGGGAATGTTGCTATATTTATGTGTGTTGGTGTGTGTATAGCAACATTCCCTAACAACTTATTTGTTTGTATCCATTCCAGTTTGGAAAACGCTTATTTAGTTTCAAACCTTTCCAGGAAATTATCGCTTTGAAAATTTGAGAGTTCACCAAGTAGTTTAACGTTTATGAACCCTAGGCTTAAATCAAATGGAGTATTATAAAAAATTAATTTCAAAGCAAGTTTCATTAAATAATATTTTTTGCTGCCAACAATGCTATTGCATTCGTTTAGTTCGATATATACATTTATATTTTTTATTAGTAATTAGTAAAATTAGTATTCTAAAACATAATTTTTTTTAATTGTACCGCTAGTCATTCGTTTCGGCGCAAACGATCGCCATCTGTTACGGACAGCTAAGCTATTACATTTATTTCCCTCCGTGTTTTTACATGTCCGTATATCTCTCAACAACAGTTGGCGTGAACAAGAAAAAAAAGCCAACCCGAACGCTGGATATGGATGGATAAACGCTTGGTGCTGACGTCTTCAAGCAACATTTACTCTCTTCACTAAACGGAGCAAGCAGTAGCAGTTTCCACCTCCCATTAAATCCGTGCAAGGCGTTGGTCGATGGGAGCGAGCTATAACTCTGCCCGTCAGACAGGGCAGCCTCCGGAAGGCTATCGCCCGGGGCGCGGCCCTCGCTGCTAACGGTTCGGTTCTCTCTCACGGCTGTTCGCAATGGGGCCTGGGGTACTGCGGCTTCGTCACTGAGTGGGTTGTTGGGGTGGACTCGGGTGTTCCCAAACATGCGTTTTGAAATGTAATGCCCTAAACTCTCCCCTTATTCGGCCTTCAGTACTCCAGCCTCTAGTCCCTCAAGCAGAAATGACGCTCACAACAATGTATGATCTTGTTGTGTTAGGTAAAAATACTAAACAATGCTGTACATTTTTGAAATTTTGGCCATCGTACTGTACAGTATAGCTTCTAGAAATAATATAATTTACTTAGACCGCAAGCAGAAACTAGAACTTTTAGATTAGCCATTGCTAGAGAATGCAATGTTGAATGAGCATCAATTTTCTGTAAAAATTGATGTACAGTCTCTATAAATGTAAAAAAGAGTATAGTCCCTACGTGTTTGAACTAATTTCAAACCCTCTCAATAGTTCGGCACTCTAATCCATCGTCCATATGTGCGAGGGTGTACTCTGCCATCTTGACACCTGAAGCAGAGTTTGCTTATAGACCTTGAGAGTACAGTATTTTGCATTGTTATTATGGAACGAAAACTAATCAATCTGTGTTTAAGCTTATTTAGTGACATGCCCACGTTTTTTTTTCTTTTTTTCCCCTCTTCATGTTTTACTTAGAAAATTGCCGAGCGATAAAAATGATGGAGGTCACTATCATTGACAGAAACAAAATTTTCACAGATGAAAACTTAGAAATGTCACTAGGGTTCACGCATTCTCAGAAAGAATCATCACTTCAACACCCTAAAACACACACACACACGCACGCACACGCACGCGCGCGCGCATCTATGTATGTAAGTAATATGTATTTATATCCCTAATTTATTTTTTGTTAATATTTTGAAAATTCATATTTCGTCAAGAACTTTGATCTTACACTGATATTCCTTTTATAAATTTCTCAAAAACTGGTATACCACTTGTTTCCTGGTGTAGATTTAATCCTTATGGTGCAATCCATCTTCGCAGGGTTCTTAACGTATCCAAACATCTCATTTCCGCTTTTTATTCTTTCGGACGTATAAAAAAGATCAGTTATCATTGGTGTGTGTATACGTAGACTCGCTAACTCTGACAGAAGCGACGCTAACTTTCCCCGTAGAGCACGATGTTATCTAATTCCTGTATATGATATTCACTTTGCGGAACTGTTTTTGACTGGCTCAAAACGATAAATGTGCTGTGTTATGTAAAAAAAACAAAAAAAAAACAACAACTAAAAAGCATGCGAAAACCATTGGGGTGTGCTGTCATGTCTTCGTTGTAATTGAAAATTATATGCAACAAAAATCACAAGTTAAAAATGGTACAAAATTTAGTATTTAGTTACGTAATAAAATTTTGCTTGTGTCATCGGTTATTATACAGACATTTAATATAAAAATATTATACATATATACATTTAGGTGATATAGAAGGGCAAAAAATTAACACTTTTTGCCCATGAGCATGTAGTGGCAAATTTCGTATAACGAAGTTATACATCTAACATTTTCTCCGGATATTTAGGCAGCTTCTTATGCACACATGTTCGGCAGGTCACATCCCGCGACACAGTCAAGGAGATTCCGTGTATTTGCCTAAACATTTGTTTAAGGGATTGCCTAACAACGAGAGGCAAATGTCACGTGTATAAATGCTAATATCTCCGTTATATGCAATTCCCCTCTATAAGTTGATGGGCAAAAATGTGATAATTTTCGGCCCTTTCTGCGTGCCCTACAGGTTTGTAACATATTTCAAGACACCAGTAAATGTACTGAATGTAAGAAGAGGGTAATATACCAACTTCAGTTTTCTTTTTCTGCGTACTTCCCGTAATATAACACTTCTTTGGAGTTTCCTATGGCCAGACGTAAGCTATCGCTTTTGATTTTGGATTTACATGAATATAAAATCATTTTGAGACACGCTGATGATGAAAATGAGTAACAGAAGACCTGGAGAATGTCGCATTCTCATTCTTTGGCGTTTGTAAATTGCTAACGAGTTTGTAACATTTATGTCAAACATGTTTTATGTTTTACTCCGAAACACGTAGGAATGAACAAAAATTATTGCATTGCCTTTTTTCTAATGTTTTCATTTTTGTAGTTGTCAAGCTGTTAGGCCTCATTTTTCGCAGTTTTGCGAATTGCATGACGAAACACGCAGTGGCTCCGTGAGTTGTTGTGAAAACAGCGGCGTGTTGTTCCAGTGCCACGACCGCATTGTAATATTAAAATGTAAATTAATACAATTAGTCTGGTGTGCGCAGAGCGCTATCTGGAAGCGCCGCTCTCATTCTGCATGAGGAAGTGGCCGTTTCATTCGCTGGGTTCAGCAAGTAGACCTTGTCTCTTGATGCATCTTGGCAGTTTTCGAGCGGCCAATGACCGCCATAGGGTAACGTAGCCCCCCCCCCCCCCCCCCCCCCTCGAATCTTGTCATTTTTCCAGTTTCCTCTTCTCTTGTTCTCGGTTTTCTCATTTCCAGAGGAAGGTGTGAGGAAGCTCCCATGTTTTACCTTCCCTTTGCATTTATATACTCTTTGAATTTTTCAGATTTGCAAACGTTTGAAGTTGTTGTCAAGAAGTCGGTTAAAATGTACGAATCTGTTATAAAAACATTATACGTACGTAAATAGGGCGTTAGTCTACTTGCGATTGTGGAATACGCGCGCGCGCGTGTGTGTGTGTGTGCACGTGCGCGTGCGCGCGCGCCTGTCTCGTGTTTGATTCATGTAGTTTTTAAAAGTAATTCATTCTCAAATAGCGCAAATAAAGAAAACGCGTAGAAAAGACCTGCTGGATAAGACCTTTAAAATCCATTTTATTCACAATTATTCCAAACCTATGATGTATTTTCCAATACGATAAAAACTTGATATCTTGTATAATGCGCTTTCATTTCAGAATTACTACAAAATGTACGCAATTACCCCAGTAATTGTGGGTGAGCATTTTAGCAAGTGGCCTTTTTACGTTAATATGAAACAATTACTCATGGAAACTTGTACCAGGACTCGTTGTAGTCTTGTAAAACGAATTCCACCATAGTTTTTACGCAACCCTTTCGAGGAAATTGTGCTCAGGGTTATTTCACTTAGTGAGCGAATTAACTAACTGGTTTAGCAGCATGTTCAACATGAAATGACGCCGCTCTGATTGCGGTCGAGAAGCGTCTTGAGAATTTGTTCGGGCAGTTGAGACTTTGTATTTATAGCGCAGGTGGAATAAGCCAGAGGGAATTTTGTATGTTCCTTTCAGAATATAGTATCTAACTCCAATGAAACTCTGGAATGTCTCACTTTCGACTCCTTCATCGATTTGATCTTTGTAAGAGTTTTATAAATCACCAAATAGAAATAGAACTAATTCTATATCTCTGTTCATTTAGTGTACGGTTTTAATTCTTTCTTTTACGAAAATTGGATTAACTTCTTCCAAGCTGCTAATAGTAAATTACTCTTTATAAGTATACTTTATTATTTTTACCAATTATTTCAGTGGTTTTCAGATGTCTGTAATTAAATCTGTTTCTTCGATGCGATTTAATGTTCTAGCATTTTAAATTCCTTATTTCTATTTACATATACATTTTCAAGTTGTATCTCTTTCATTGTCATACGAACATAACTCAAAATAAATGTTATAAATCTAGGGCATGTAGGATCGAAAGTAACACCTTTTTGCCTATTGATATAGTATAGCAGGGAATGGTTTCTAAGAGGGTTACGGACATACACGTGACATTTGCACTTGATTTTCATCAAGTCATCGGTACATAGCATAAGAATCGTGAACAAAAGTCACAAGTATAAATGCACTTAGGGCATAACACCGTTACTTGCAATATCCTTTTCATAATAATTGCTCATTTCCGACCCCTTAACATGCTCTATAAGTTAGTAAATTTATTCTGAGACACCTGTATACTTGGTGCGTATGTCTTGTACTTAACTATTCTCATTTCAATGTGTTTTTGAGTCTCGGCATGGCCCGCCCCGCCAGCTCCGCCCGCCCCGGCTTCCCCGCCTGGCCCGCCTCGCCAACTCCGCCCGCCCCGGCTTCCCCGCCTGGCCCGCCTCGCCGGCTCCGCCCGGCCCGCCCATTCCGTCCGCCTCGTCCGCGCCACTCGGCCCCTCCGCCCCGCCCCTCCCGGGATCGGATGTCTCTCGGCGCGGTCGCTAACGACGCAGAGTAAACATCGCGGGCGGCGCGGAGCGGTGCAGCCCAGCGCAGCGCGCGGGGCGAGGAGGGCCTGAAGTAGGATAAATACTCGCGCAAACATTTGGACGGCAGATGTTTTCGCGCCGGCCCCGCCTCGCCCCGCACCCTCCCGGTCCGACCCACGTCGACGCGCTGCGCGAGGCACATGAGGGGCGGAGGCGGGTATCGATCGGGGACCGCGCGTCCCCATCCGGAATCTCTGACGTCTGACAAGATTCTCCGTCGAACCTTTTCAACACGAGGAATCTTCGGCACGCGACGCGTCAGAATTGCTCTCCATATGCTTTTAAGAGAGATCTGGGCATCTGAACCGGAAGAGATATTTGCTGATTCCATGCACGTGGAAGAAGCTTTTGGATCTACAAACCTCTTTCTACTGCGGATACATTTGTATTGTGTCTTTCTTCAAACTAAATATTCACATTACCAGCCTAGAATTTAACCTTAATGTTGAAAATTAATGACATAATTATATGCGTCGTCATTGCCAACAATATTAATATTAAAGTAATATTGTTGGCAATGACGACGCATATAATTGTTTCATTAGAAGTGCCAACGATAACGCACCACAACACCTATATTGAAAATTAAATCCCAAGATTTTCTGCTTGGAAATGTAAAGCGTTGTTTAATTAAACGTTGAAGGGCTCTTACCATATGCTGTAAACCCTCGATATTGCGTTATCGTAATGTATAAAACGAGAAAAAACAAACGAAATAAAGAGCAAATTTCTGCACTAGCTGTGATATACTGAAAATTTACTGGTAAAGTGTTACTGACAAGCATTGTTAAAATTAATTCAGTTTCGCGACCATATTTTTTTCTGTCGAACTTGCCTTCATTTGACATAACGGCTTTTTCGTCTAATTGAATGATACACGAACTCGGGACATTTCGCCCCAATCCACACGCAGGATAGCAGCGTGAGAAAATCCAACGCTCACGGGAATAAGAGAAGTGAAGTGAGTATCTTCGCTTCTTTCGCCCTCGAAAAAGTTCCTCCGGATGCGGTTTTCCGCTTCCCTGGCTGTGACCCGCGTAATCAACAACAACAACAACTTTGGCTTCCCACAGAAGGTCCGGAACAGCGATTGAAGTCAACCTCTGGCCATCTAACGCGCTCTTCAGCTGTGTTACGGTTTGTTCGGACAGGGTGGCATTACTATATTCTGATATAAATACATTGAAAAGTGACAGATCACGGGATTAACCTAGAATGTTACGAAGGTTGTTCTACTTCTTTGAGAGTATGTTTTACAATTGGTGATCGAATTTCCTGAGCTTTATCTTCTCGAAACCAATCTATCACAAAATTTAGTATCCACACATAATGCTTATTTCAGAGTCCCCAAAACGTGATTCGCCGTACATTCGATTTCTGTGTGGTGTATAATCCTCGACGGTCTCATTTGTGTAGAACTCCACAGTCGAAATTCTTAAGAACAAAAAGTTTTCAGGCAGCGTATGTCTGTCTCATTAAGAACATAACAGAACATTCCCACAGAAGGGGCGCATAACAACTAATGTTTATTATGAGAGCTCCATTCGCCTTTGTAAGGACTTTCTGTTGGGCAATTTATTTATTTATTTATTTATTTATTTATTTATTTCTTCCTACTCTTAACAGCAAAATTACATAGTATGTCTTCATCAATTTCAATTTACTCGCAATTACGTATTCTCGTGGTTTTGTGAACTAAATAATTAAATGAAGTTTACATTTGACGGTGTGTCCTGTGTGCACTCTCTGCAATGAAATATCAAAAAGTGAGTGGGAACACTGGTGTAATTCATTGGAAATGCTCCCGCTTGGCGACAATTGCAAAAGCTGTTGTGGAAACGGTGGAGTGCTATCGCTGCCGAGTGGGAAGCAAAGCCTGTCGGTCCCTCGAGCGCAGTTGGAACAGCGCCGAGCACGCGCCAATGGCACAGACCTCCCCCCGCGACGGAAGTGGCTTGCGCCGGCAGCCGAGCAGGTCTTCCTCTCCCGCGAAGCTTCCGCCCTCTTCGTCGCGGCCCGCCCCGCCTCGCCCCGTCCGTCCGTCCTCTGCCCGTCCGTCTGTCCGTCCTCTGCCCGTCCGTCTGTCCGTCCTCTGCCCGTCCGTCCTCTGCCCGTCCGTCTGCCCGTCCTCTGCCCGTCCGTCTGTCCCTCCTCTGCCCGTCCGTCTGTCCGTCCTCTGCCCGTCCGTCTGTCCGTCCTCTGCCTGTCCGTCCGTCTGTCCGTCCTCTGCCCGTCCGTCTGTCCATCCTCTGCCTGTCCGTCCGTCTGTCCGTCCTCTGCCCGTCTGTCCGTCGTTTCCATCGCATTTCTTTTCGTATTCTTTTACAACTTGGTTCCATATTTTATTTTCAGTTTCTAATCCTGTCTTTCATCAAACTGATTTGGATATACAAATAAATTTAATTGAAAATATTCTATCCCATCACTTGTTCATGCTTGACATTTCTTGTCGTTACTTCCCTTTTCTCGTCTAGTTCGTCTTTCAATGTCCGTCGTTCGCCTCTTGCCGTCCGCTCGCGCCGTGCGGACCGCAGCTGTCAGCGACCATCTGTTTCCTCCTTCGCTTCCCGTCCGTCCTCGAACGCCTTCGCCACTTCTCGTCCCGCCGATGCCACCTGCCGCCTCGCCTTCTCCCCCTCTCTGTGTGCCCCGCCTCCCGTTCTGCCTCTTCCGTCTTCCACCGCCGCGTCTGCACCTTGTCTGCCCCCGCTGCGTGGCGAGCACGCGCGGCGGCCGACGAACTCCCCTGCGGGGGGTGGGGAGGGGAGGCGGGGTGCTTCCGCTGGCCGCAGAGCGCGCCCGCGCCGCGGTATCGAAGTTCGCTCCCGCGAATCAACAAACACCCTCTGCGAGCCGACCTTTAAAGTTGAATGCTCGGCCGCTGCCGCAGGACGCGTGGGTTGTGAGGTCCGGCGGAACTGGCTCGCGAAAAGCCACTGGAGTTTGGTGATCGTTGCAGGAAGTTGGATGCTGAAAATCGTACGTTCTGAATTTCTCCTTCTTGGAATTGAAATTCTAGTATGGCATGTTTCGCAATAATGGGTATATCGGAAGAACGGTTATACCCTTCCCCATGCCGTGTGCGTTTCGGGCCTCTCTTGCGACGCAGTTTCTCGGGGTACTTTTACAGTCGAGTGTGTAGGCCATAATGTACGGTATTGAATATTGATTTTATTGATGAGAAAGTACAATTGTGAGGTAAAGAGAGCAATCCATTATTTTTAATTCCAAATACTGAAGTAATACTTTTTATCTGGCGTAAATGTTTATTTAATCCACTCACGAGAACTTAAAGCATTTGTTCGCTGTGTGAAAATATCTGCGTTCTCTTCCGTGCGTTTGAACCTAACGGGCCTGTAATGAGCGTTCGCTTGTTCGACACAGCCCAGTTGGTGTGTTTAAATAGGAATCCAGTAAGAGAGGCGAGGCGCGCATTGCCGAGCCGCTCAACGCAGCGCTGCGACCCACAGTGGCGGTGCGGGTGCGCGTCGCGCGGCCCGGTTCCGCTAAGTGATTAATTACGGCCGTAACGAGCCTCCGCGCCCGCCAACAGGGCACGCCCCTCTCAGCCCCGCCGCCGCCGCCGCCGCCACCGCCGCCACCGCCACCGCTGCCTCCGCCACCGCTGTCACCGCCACCGCCACCGCCACCTCCACAGCAGCCGCCACCGCCACCACCGCCGTCGCCACCGCCGTCGCCACCGCCACCGCCACCGCCACCACCACCACCACCACCACCACCACCACCACCACCACCACCACCACCACCACCACCGCCACCATCACCACCACCACCACCACCACCACCACCACCACCACCACCACCACCACCACCGCCGCCGCCGCTCCGGCCTTGCCCTACCTCCCCCAACCCCTCCCCTTCCTCCCTGCACTGCGCACGAACATTACACTTTCATTCCCGTCTCCGCCCCTCTTTCATCTCCTCCCACTCTCATCCTCTCCTTCGTAGCCTGCTCCTGCCCTGACCCCGCCCACCGCTCCAGCATTTCACGTCTCGATCTCGCCTCGCCTCGCCCTCGCATTCTTCTCCGTTCCCGTTTCCATCCCCGTCTTCCACCTCGTCCCAATCGCGCCATCGCAGGCGCCCTCCCCTCCAGTCCCCACTCCGTGCACCTCCCCGAATTCCGCTCCATCGTTACACCTCTCCACTTCGCCCCACCCTTCTGCACCCACCCCCGCATTTTGCTCCGTGGCCGCCTATTCCCGCTCCCGTCTCCGCCCCTTTTCCATCCCCTCCCACTCTCGCCACCTCCTCCATCACCTGCACCCCGTCCCACTCCATCCCTCCCCTCCCATGTCGCCTGTGCCGCGCTCGTGCCGAGGTCCCGGCCGCCCGAGCGCGTAATAATTCTCCCTCTGGATTTCGGATCAGGGTTAAACGATGGATGAACATCGATCGGCCGCTTGAGCTTCCGAACTTGGTGGTGGGGGTGGGGGTGGTGCTTCAACGTTCGGTTCTCGGCCGCAGATTGCCCTAACCTCTCCGTCGTTCCTGTTAACCTCTCTCATTTGTCGGGGCTCTTCCGAACTGTATTGATCGTCTGGGTTTCCTATTTCAAGTGTGTTACTAAAAAATACTGGAGTCTCCAGTTTGTTTTCTCTCTCTCTGTGAAGAGTACGATAAACATGTTGACTGCAACCGTTCATATTCTTTAAATTGTCCTGCTGGCAGAAACGAATATTTGTAAATTCTCAGATTTCAGAACGATTAAAAAAACACTTAATTTGAAATAGAGGTTTCAAAAAGTAGACGTTTTCAATTCATGTTTGTACGTAATCATTTTAGAATATAAATATGCTAATTTGTTATTTCTTTTTGCAGGTAAGACGGCAGTTGTGGAAACTTGCTCGACATATGTGGTATGATACATTTCTATTACTTCCTTATTATTCACTTCGAATTTCTGACAGGTTTAGGTTAGATTGTTTAGGTGAATTTACAGCAACTTATTTCATTTCTTGGTGAACAAAGATGATATAAAATATTCTGATCTACATGTTAAAATAGCTGTTGGAGTTGATGGTTTACAATACTCAATAAAATTCTCTTTAGGATTCGCCTTCAGACCACGCTATTCGATAAGCCGAACGCTCTGCCAGGACGCCCACTGCGGATACCCAATCAGAATTCCGTAGAAGTACAGGTACCCCTGGAGGCTGCGTTAGTAATGAGCGTTATATTTCCCGTGTGGTAGGTCCTGCGCGCCGCTGCGGCGCTCGCCGCCTCCCACCTTCCTCCCGACGCATTTATGGCGCGGACGGCGGCCTGCGCATGCGCGGGCGACGAGGGCTTCCGCCCAGAACAGGGCGCCCCGCCCCGCACCGACCCCACGCGCCGTGCCCCGCCCTACCCCGCCGCGTCGCGTCGCGCACCGGCTCGGGGGCGAGGGAAAGGCATAGGCTCTTCATCAATCAATCAGTCGATCAGTTTGCTTATTTTACGTGGCGAGACTCGGACCATCAGGCCTGCTCTTCCTCATGACCACTCACATTTCACTGTGCTACTTCCGCCATCTAGTAGAGTGAGAAGGTATCACTCGTGCGACGAAAGTAGGCGATTTGAATTACACCACCCACGCCACTTCACGCGTTTGCATCTTCGTAATATTTGAAAATCTGTTGGATTGACTACGTATCGACGTGTTTATGGTCACTATACCCTGTACACTATAATGCGCATAATTACGCATAATAAAGAGTCCAAATGAACGAAATGGAATGACTCACATATTCTTCGGGGTAACTATTGGATCAGTCTGGGTATGTGTTTGGAAACAATTATTGCCAAGATGGTCGCGATCAACTCATCCAGCTGAATTGTAAACTATATATCAGTATTAATAAATAATCAGTGAAGTATTCGGATTAGGGTCTCGAAATTGTGCGCATTACAATGACTTCATCAAACCTTACAATTCTATTTTTCTGTAAACGCGTTAACATGTGAAAATTCGTTTCCCGCGTTTATATCCATGTGGGAAGACGTTGTTCGTGTACGTAATGAGTGAACATACTCGTAACGTGCGTGCCCCCTACAGATGAGATAAAACACGAGAAAGTTAGTACTCGCGGACGGTCACATGCTAGATCTCCCGCGTTCTTGCTTACTTCTCGCTTTGCAGGCAGTGCCGTTATTAGAACTTTGAACCGGCATTGGCTTACATTGGAAAGGAGCAATTGTATCTTATTAAATCTGTACCAAGATTCACTAGGGAATTACGTAGTTTTCACGCGAAACTTCAGTCTTTGTTTTTGCGGCTATCAGAATAAAAGACGATCGTAATTTCTCGAATATGTTAAGTGAAAAATTCAGGTTTAAGGAAAAGGGAAAGGCAATTGAGGTAAAGCAAACTAAAAGTATGGCTTATTAAACTCAGCTCAATTAATTTTCATGAATTACAAATCAGTTTTGCTGGATTATATAATATCAAAGAATACATATATTAAGAGAGAAAAACACGAAACATGTTTTTCTAATTTGCCTATGTACTTCAAGTGACTTGATTCCAAAGAGAAGTGACTTACTGCCTGACATGTGTCTCGAGAAAGATATCGTAATTGTTTTGGTTGAACGGATCCTTGTCCTTGTTAGAAATTTCTGGGGAATTCTGTATTTCACCTCTTGTAACTTCTTTGAAGTCTGCTGTATTGTTCCAAACGTGAGATTACGTATGTCATACATCAGGGCGTTGTGTCGCGTCGGCATATCACGAACATTCAAATAATATTATTCAACTGACGTCATGTTTAATCAATCACGCAACACATGCGTAAACCGAAGAATTTGCTTTTTATTCTCTAATTGTGGGCGTAAACATTTTGTAATGAGTTAGAGTCCTCCGGAATAAAACGTTTTCCAGTCGTCGCATCCATCCAGATCGATGCTCCTGTTTGCCCCGATGGCCGCGGCGAGCGCTGGCTGGAAGCTGCTTTCTGCCGGCCGGGCCGCGGGTCCAGGCGTATCCGCCTGGTGCATCCGCGCGCAACCCAACGCGCCGGATCGCTGCCCGCCGCCCCAGTTATTCCCATTCGGCGCGCCGCCGCCGTGCATTGACGGGCTGTCACAGCCGCTGATCAGGATTCCCTTTTCCGGCCGCGCTGGGGGAGGGGAGGCGACCGCCCGGACGCGACGGTCCAATGGGAAACGCCGCCCCCGACTGCGCGGTATGGAGGCGGCGATCTTTTTAAAATTCGATAAAATCTTCCGTTGTTAGAAACGTATGTTATTTTGCCACATCTATGGTCATGATTTTAATATTCGATAAAATCTTCCGTTGTTAGAAACGTATGTTATTTTGCCACATCTATGGTCATGTTTTTAATATTCGATAAAATCGTGCGTTGTTAGAAACGTATGTTATTTTGCCACATCTATGGTCATGTTTTTAATATTCGATAAAATCTACCGTTTTCAGAAACTCATGTTGTTTTTTGGCGTAATGTTTGTGTTCCATGTTTCGCGTAGTTGATATTTGTTTTTGAACGACAAAGTACCATCATAATAACAAGCTACAATAATTTTCTGGTATCCATATACAATCGCATGTGAAACTCGTTCGTTAAAATATAATTTGTGATTTAGTGCTTCGAAAATAATCATCACAATGTTTGTTTACGAAACCGAATTGCAGTTTAATTAAATGAAATGGAAACCGAAAAATGAACCGGAATGTAGAAACGAAATTTATCTGCATTTTTCAGAAATCCATAATTTTCGGATGCAATGTCATGAATTGACCGAATGGCCTACGAGAGTTGTCGACATTCTTGTTTTAGGCGCACCTAATGTTGGAGCATTATTAAGGAATATTAACGAGAAGTTCATGGTAATGTACTTTAATATTGAGGTATCGCGACATGTAAACATAAACCTGTATGAGTTTGTGTATTGTTCTGCCGCGCAATTTTGCTGTCGCGTTATAATTACGCAAGCGGGACTTAAGAATTATTCGTGGAATGCCGAGTTCATTACAGTCCCTTCGGAGATTCTGTTGAAAAACTCCTGTTTTACCATTGATGGCGGAGAGTATGCCTGTCTGGCAATTAGTTGAATATTTATGAAAGCCCTTTTCTCTGTGATCAAGGTGCGCCGACGTCGCGTTTGGCAGGTCATGACAATTCTTCGAACGGGCTGCCCGCCAGGTACGTCGCTTTACCCAGGCCAGTGCCCGCGTTATGCCTCTTTGTTAGCAAGACCGGTTTTGAAGCACTGGACTTTCGAGTACTTCGTAACCAACTATGTATTATGGTAGCATTTCGAACGAGCGTTCCCAGACACCGTCCGTTTCGATGTTCCTTCGTCGGGTTTTCTTTAATGGGATTGATTACTAACGCTCAGCTTTTTAGTGTTCGTGAGTTTCGTAGGTTAGTTCTTGGGGTTGGATACCCGTTATTTGTACCGTTTTACAAGTGCCTCGTGAAAACATCGATGTCCATTCATTGGGCTATCTGTCCGTAGGCGCTAGGCTCCCACGGCCCCTTCCGTTGAGTGCGTTAACAGCACAAAGCAATGTCACCAGATAACAGGGTGGCCTTGCCTTGTTGTCGTTGTCGTTTGTTTGGGAGTTGGTTTCCTTCGGAACGAGCCAAGGGAGCGTTGCACTAGGCGCGGCCGGCCATTAAACCCGCCGATGCGGTCAGTTTAAACCCCTCTGCGTCCTGTCTCCCACGCATTGTCTCACGTCCGTGCGTGCCCGCGCGGCAAAACACCCGGCCGCGGAGCGAGGCAGCGGGCACCTGGGGCTTTCCTCGCGCCGCTCGCCGCCCGCGATGGGCGAGTCGTGCAGCGCGCCCAACTAGCTAGAATATAGTACATAGAGTGGCTGTCCCTGTAGTTTCAGCGCTCTTAGTGGAGGCTCGCCGAACTAGTGGCCGCAGTGTTTTTTTGATGTCAACACATACGAGTGACGGTGTAACCGTTCGTAACCAGCGCCAAACGGAATGCTAGAAAACTTTGTTCCCGTTGTGGCGTCAATTTGCTTCAAAGATGGAGGCGCTTCAGCCACTCTATGTTATATATTCTCGCTCGCTAACCGCGCCTTACCTCCATGCTCTCTCGCCCACCCACCGTCTCCCCAACCTCTTGTTCCTTGCCCTCCTCCCCGTCCTCGACCTCGTCTACCGGGAGAGGTGACTCAACTGATAACATCAACTGTCATCACTGCATTTCTTTGACCGTTAGGTCCTAGGTTCGAGTCCCGGTGGTGACTGGATTTTCTACCCTAGCTATACAGCTAGGTCGAATTCAGTCGCTATCTGGAAAAGAATTCCGTCGACAGACTGATCGGTAGATTCCGTGATTGCTCCGTTCAACTCCAAGCGAATGCCGGAGCAGTAAGTACCCTGACGGACGGTTCACGGACCGCGCGCGATCTTTCCTTCCCTTTTCTATCCTCTTCCCTTACAAATCTTACACTTCCATGCGCTAAACTACCACTTGCTGGGAGGCAAGTCGGGAGCTTCGAGTTTGTCCCGGCTGAGGCGGTGCTCCGCTGATGGGAGATACCTGGTTGGCTAAAACCAGTCGACAGCACGGTTCTGGATCTAACCATCCAGGTGGAGAAGATCACCGCTACCTCCCGTGGGAAAAACTTGCAAAAAGTAGATTTTTTTTGTTACCGGTACATTATCTCAGTAGCACCCTTAAATTATTTGGCAGTGTAATCCTCTGCATTCTATTCTTATCAGTCATCACCTGATCATACTACAATTCGTTCTACTGCCAAGGCTTTAATCATTTACTGTTATTTATTTCTTTTGCAATCTCAATACTGGCGTGTATCTCGGTTAATAGTTTTATTCTTATTTCGTATTTATGGTTGCTCTTTCTCGTTTTCGTTGTATATATCTCTTCACAACAGTCTAATTGACCATAGTGTCGCATTAAAGCAGAACTTTTGAGTCAGTAGTGGTTTTCCCGATAGTTATATCAGGCATTTTCCACGAGATTCCTAAATATTAAAACACGACCCATGACTGCAGTTGTCTAAAATAAAACCATTTATGGATTTTTATTTCATTCTTTCTACACCAGTACTTGGTCTTCTATATTTTTCCATGTGCTGCACCCCGTGCCTGCTGGCCATTGCCTCGACATGCGCCCAACACAGCAGTCGCTGTGACTCAAGCGAGAGCGCTCCCGCGGAAAGTTCGTGACTGCCCCAGCGACTCGCGCTGAGACCGGACGCGAGTGTTATGGCAGCGCGGTATGAAAACGCTGCCTTGTAGGCTCCGTCTAGCTAATGCACGAGACACGCGCCGGCTGTTCGGCTCACCGCGAGCATTGCCGCTGCCTCTGCAGGGACTCTGACCGGAAGGCCCGCCTGTTCGAGTCCCTTGAGATCATAACTTGGGCGCATTAAACCTTTATTATGAGGAGAATTCTAGTGTCCGGTTGTTTGTATTTGTTTGTGTGGTATCTCCAGTCAACACCGAGCGAAAGCCGGAGAACGTCTTTCCTTCGTCTGCCTTATCTTCTCTCCCCTTCTCTCTCTTTCTCTCTCCCCCTTTCTCTCCCTTTCTCTCTCTATCGCGATGCCCCTGTTGGAGGAGATTATTGGAGGGGGAAATCTTCAAGCCGTCACGTAGTCGTCGCCGGAGCGCATCACCGCGAAGTAGGAACACCGCCGCTTTCCTAAATAAAACCACCACAGTGAAGGACGTATGTGGAACGACACGATAGAGCTCTTCTCGAAAAGCCCGTAAAGAACGGCCCGAAGCATAGTGAGAGCGACCAGTTCGTGTTTCGGGGATAAGGACGTTGCTCCCGAGTCGTATAAGAAACTCGTGTGGACAAAGTAGACTTAGGTGCACGTCGTATGTTGCTCGTCTTTCTAGCACCGGGTAACATGTTCAAAGATGTAATACAGGTGAAATATAGTTCTTGGTATAAACCTACCTGCGTTCCTTTTATATTAGAGTCCTGGTGACGTAAGATTCCTTGGAGGTTCTTCAGCCTGACGCCCGGGCACAACGACGCCCTTATTACGCCTTCCGCACTCTCCCTGTTGCCTTTCCGGCGAGTAACAAGCAGCACTGGCATTCCGCGACTTGTGCCCTTGTGAAATTAATGAGCGAAGGGGAGCCTTTTCTCTCATTTTATTCATTTTCATTCCTGTGTATTTACATAGCACGCTTTTCCTCCGTTTTCCTGACCTCCTTACCTCCCCCTAAGGAAATTTGCATTTTCGGGGATGTGGATGTTATCGGGCATCGCTGAAGTCGCCGCCCTCCTCACCGCCTCCGCCCTTCTCACCGCCTCCACCCTCCTCACCGCGTCCGCCCTCCTCACCGCCTCCGCCCTCCTCACCGCCTCCGCCCTCCTCACCGCCTCCGCCCTCCTCACCGCCTCCGCCCTCCTCACCGCCTCCGCCCTCCTCACCGCCTCCGCCCTCCTCACCGCCTCCGCCCTCCTCACCGCCTCCGCCCTCCTCACCGCCTCCGCCCTCCTCACCGCCTCCGCCCTCCTCACCGCCTCCGCCCTCCTCACCGCCTCCGCCCTCCTCACCGCCTCCGCCCTCCTCACCGCCTCCGCCCTCCTCGCCGCCTCCGCCCTCCTCGCCGCCTCCGCCCTCCTCACCGCCTCCGCCCTCCTCACCGCCTCCGCCCTCCTCGCCGCCTCCGCCCTCCTCGCCGCCTCCGCCCTCCTCGCCGCCTCCGCCCTCCTCGCCGCCTCCGCCCTCCTCGCCGCCTCCGCCCTCCTCGCCGCCTCCGCCCTCCTCGCCGCCTCCGCCCTCCTCGCCGCCTCCGCCCTCCTCGCCGCCTCCGCCCTCCTCGCCGCCTCCGCCCTCCTCGCCGCCTCCGCCCTCCCCGCCGCCTCCGCCCTCCCCGCCGCCTCCGCCCTCCCCGCCGCCTCCGCCGTCCTCACCGCCTCCGCCCTCCTCGCCGCCTCCGCCCTCCTCACCGCCTCCGCCCTCCTCACCGCCTCCGCCCTCCTCACCGCCTCCGCCCTCCCCACCGCCTCCGCCCTCCCCACCGCCTCCGCCCTCCCCACCGCCTCCGCCCTCATCTCCACCACTGCCGACGTCACCACCACCACCACTGCCGACCCCACCACCACCACCACCACCACCACTGCCGACCCCACCACCACTGCCGACCCCACCACCACCACCACCACTGCCGACGCCACCACCACCACCACCACCACTGCCGACGCCACCGCCACCACCACCACCACCACTGCCGACGCCACCACCACCACCACTGCCGACGCCACCACACCACCACCACCACCACCACCACCACCACCACCACCGCCGACGCCACCACCACCACCACCACCACCACCACCACCACCACCACCACCGCCGACGCCACCACCACCACCACCACCACTGCCGACGCCACCACCACCACCACCACCACTGCCGACGCCACCACCACCACCACCACCACCACCACCACCACCACCGCCGACGCCACCACCACCACCACCACCACTGCCGACGCCACCACCACCACCACTGCCGACGCCACCACCACCACCACTGCCGACGCCACCACCACCACCACTGCCGACGCCACCGCCGCCACCACCGCCACCACCACTGCCGACGCCACCACCACCACCACCACCACCACCACCACCACCACTGCCGACGCCACCACCACCACCACCACTGCCGACGCCACCACCACCACCACCACTGCCGACGCCACCACCACCACCACCACCACTGCCGACGCCACCACCACCACCATCACTGCCGACGCCACCACCACCACCACCACTGCCGACGCCACCACCACCACCACCACCACCACCACTGCCGACGCCACCACCACCACCACCACCACCACCACCACCACTGCCGACGCCACCACCACCACCACACCCACAACCACTGCCGACGCCACCACCACCACCACCACCACCACCACTGCCGACGCCACCACCACCACCACACCCACAACCACTGCCGACGCCACCACCACCACCACACCCACAACCACAGCTTATTATCACCACCATACTGAACCACCACCCGCGTCTCCGACGCCGCCTCAGCCACGCCATCCCCTCCCTTCACCTCCACCTGTTCCTCCCTTCCCCACTCCAACATCGCCACCACCGCTGCCTTGGGGGATGCGGCATCCGAGGGACTTCGTTCTGCAGAGCGACCTATTGATCAGGTTTCCGACCAACCACCTTCCCACGTGGGTGGCGGCGGCGGTGTATCGGGAACTCGCTTCCTACGCGCCGCGCCGCGCCGCGACCTGGCGCTCGCTCCCGATTTAGACGCCCGAGGCGGCGGCAAGGCGCTGCGGCGAGATGGAGATGCTGCAGGTGGCACGGCGGAAGGGGAGATGGTAAATTTATTGTAGAAAAGTCCAGTCGAACCGCGTAGAAAGAAGCTTACCAATGCACGTGCGCTAATATTATGAGAGACAGCTGTACCCTCACTCGACTCCCTGGATGCCTTCCTGTCCTCCGAACGTGATGACGCCATCCGTTCGTTGTCAGGGACAGTTGAAGTTCTCAAGCTCAATTGCGAGCCACATAGCATCCTTCAGTTGGCTTGGCTCTGTTCGCGCTCCAGCTCAGGGCCGCCGAAAATTCGAGACACATGTATACAATGTGTGTATAATTTCTTCCGATATGTTGTAATTATACATTTATTATAATCCTTCGGCATCGACTGTTCACAATATATCTTAGTCGCATTTCCCCATTTTGCGATGTGAGACATCGTGACGTAATAATACACATTGTGGCCCTGGACTTTAAATGGGGTTAGCAAAGCAGAAATATAGTTACAATAGAAAGTAATCAATTAAATCAATATTCAAATAATAGAAGAAAAAACGCATGGATAGCACTGCCTTCAATTTCTCCTTTGAACGCCAAGGCGTCTGGACCTCTCCGTCTGAAGCTCCGTCTCAAAGGGCCTGTGCCCGCCCACGCTCCGCTAAGGCGTGGACGGGCGGGGAGTTGGAAGGGACGCTTTCCCTGCGACTCGCTGCACGATACGTCAATTCGTACTTGCCTTATTTGTTGTTGAATCTTAAAAGCAACGCTGATTCAAATGTGGAGTGACTTTTACGAAAAATTTCGTTTCGTCGCGAAAGGATACTCCGTCATTCAACTAGGGAAAGTCAGACGTTTTTGTGTAATGTGTCAAATACATTCTTTGCTACAAATTGTAAAAGTGACAGAATGACTAAATGGACAGCGTATTTGAGTTGTTTGCTTTCTTTCGTATTCTCACATTATTAAGAAAATTCTCTCCGCTATTTCAGGTTGTCAAGTGATTTGTGCTGCCAATGCGATACCGTAGGATAAAGTTCTCTTCCCCAGACTAGCTGTCAGTCTCTGAAAATGATTCTCGTTTCGAATGTATACATTACTTATTTTGTGAATGTACTAAAAACGACTCGGATTTTATGGAACCTGCATTCACGAAAGACGGGAGAACTTCGACGTGAAAGACGGGAGCTGCGCAGTTTTGGAGAGAACAATATCGATTGGGTTCTCAGCCTGTCAAAAACGACTGCATCGCGGTTTTTCTTTCGCCTGTAACTTCGGTTTTGTCTTCAAGGAGACCAAGCGCGGATCTACGGGGAGGAGAATGAGGGGAAATTTGTCCCTTAAAATTTTTCAGTAACTATTAATTTTAACTTGACACGAAACGTTCAAGCAAAAATATTTTCGGATCATTAAAACGTACAAAATCGTATCGTAGCATGAGGTGAGTGTAGCCTGCAGCATTTTACTACATCTGTAATACGACATATTCAACCAAAACATTTTTGAATTTCCCCTCACAAAATTTTGCTCTGGATCCGCCCTTGCGGTGCAGCACCCTACTTTCTGGGGGCTGTACGTCAAGAAATAATCCAGTTTTATTTATTTCTCACCCAAAGACCTCTCCATTAGCCATCTCATTTTTATAATACTGACTTTTATAAAATTACTAGTAAAAATACGCTCGTTTGTGTATACTTATTCCTTTTTTTTAACAAAAACAAACATTTTTAACAACACGACTGTCTTGTGCATCGACTAAGTGAGCGTACGTTTGCAGAGCTGCAAATGCAGTACTGTCGAGAGGAGGGGAGGGGGGGAGGGGGTCCGCGGACGGTGCACCGCAATGTTGTTGTGGCCGCTGCCTCCCCCTCCCCCTCCCCCTCACCACGTGCTTCCTGTGGTGACCGCAGCGAATTGCGCGCGCGGCCGCTGCTGGCGCGGCCGGACGCCTCGCCTCGCCTCGCCTCGCCTCGCCTCACCTCACCTCACCTCCGCCGCCCCGCGGTCTGCGTGCACACGCGCGCTAATTCCCCCGCGAGATTGGCTTCCCGCACTCGCACCTCGCGGAGCGGCCACTCGCCCGGGGAGGCAGATATGGTCCATCAATCGTTCGTGGAGCGTAAAGGTTTGCTCGATTGATTACCGATTCCGGCCGAGTCAACAGCCAAGGTTATTAGGTCTGGAAGTGTAGTACATGTTTTCATCGCGGGAGGGGCGGATATTTTTCCCCTGGATCGTGAAATCCGACGCAGATCTACACGTCGGAAAATGGTTTTTTTCCTAACCAGGTCTCTCACACCAGCTCCCGACTGGGCGCCCGACATGTGTGGTAATGCACAGTAAGAAAGTGTCTGTGTGTAAGTAAGAGGTGAAGATAGGACAAGGAAGGGGAAGGAAATATCGTACGCATTAGTGTATTACTCCGTCATTCGCCTGGATTTGATTGGAGAAACCGATCAGAGCTGTCGGTTCTCATGATCCAGACAGCGGTTGATCTCGACCTAGCGGTGCAGCTAGTGTCGAAAATCCGCCACCGTCCGGACTCGAACCTAGGACCTCCCGATCAGAGGAACTGCAGTGACGTCAGTTGATGTCGTGACCCACCGAAGCCGATAAATTGTGTCAGACGGTCCATCAATGATTTGTGGAGAGTTACTACAGAGTTATGCAGACATTTAAATTGTGGATTTCCGTCTCGTTCCTGACCAAATGATCCCTCGGCCACCAGTTTCATTCAAATTGTCTTTTTCTTGTGTCAGACTCCTCTTGTTTACAACTCTATTTGATGAGAGACCATCTTTTTTACGGCTTCGGGGAGAGCATTTCGTAAATGACAACTGTGTATGGGTCTGAAATATCTTCAGTTAAAAATGTTGAGACTTTTGTTATTCGAATTCTATTCAGAAACATGACTGGATATTTGAGGAGGATGTCTGAATGAAGGTAATCTTAGTTCGACTTTCAACAGATATACGAACATATCCATTACTCTTAACACAATCATACGAGAAAGAATTGAGGCACCTTAGATGCAGAATTTTGGAATCGAATGCCGTGCTCTCTCTTCCAGATGTAGTGACTGGGTGTTGGATAAAAGCTGTAGCCAGCCGTGTGGGTGTGGGTAGGTCACCGTCCTGGCGACCGGGCCGCAGGAGTCTCCTGAGGGCGTTGGGATCGCGTGCGCCTGGATGTACACCCGCGGGGCTCCCTGTCTCTCAGCGAACCTCAGCGCCCCGAGGCTGCCCACGCCACGCCACGCCACGCCACGCCTCGCCTCGCCTCGCCTCGCCTCGCCTCGCCTCGCCCGGCCCCTCCCCACTGCTCAGCCTCGCCTTGTTACGCCCCCGCTGCGCCTCGCCCGGCCCATCCTCACTCCGTTCCTTTCCCGTCCCGCCCGGCTCCACCCCGCTCCATCCCTGCCCCATATCGCCCCGCCCCACCCCTTCTTGCCTTGCCCTGCCCACGCCCCACCCGCCCAGCTCGGCACCGCCTCCAACCCAAACATCCCGAACCGTTACATCCCCGCACCTCCTTACCCCACACCCGCCCACTCCATCCCCTTCCCCCACTCTCCGCCATCGCGCTCCCTCCTACTCCGCCCCGCCCCATCGCCGCTCGAGGGACAAAGGTCAGGTGCGCTCCCCTGGGCGCGGCGGTGGCGGCGGCCGGGAGACGTTACAAGACGGCGCACCCCGGGGGAGGGCGCCCCGCCCGCCCACGCTCCCTTGCGGCGCTTCTGGGAGAGCGCGCACTCGCGTGATGGAGACCCTTGGCCCGCTTCCAGACGTCGGCGTTCTTTTCAGTCTTCACAGCGTCTCTGTGATGCGAATGTGTAGGGAGGGAGGGGGGAGGTTACGTTGTAATGTAAAGTTGAAAATGTCTTAATATGCTAGATATACGATGATTTTTTATTTAGTACGAGCGGATTAATACAGTTCTTTTGTTACATATACATTAAATTGTCCAAGGTCGGTTTTATAATGCATTTTGGCATTCAAAACTGAGGAGACAGGTAATGAGTTGAAGCACCTCCCGTCCGTTCAATCGAGATTTTGAATTCCATAGTCCGCTGCGTCACACAAGATCCCATGCTCGAGGCGGATCCCGAACCTACAATCTTTTTATCGTTACATACAGACTCTTGCCTCAAACAATCACTTGTGTCGGCAAAACTTGAATTTATCAAAAAAGTATTTCGTCACACTCTTTAGTGGAGAATTTAATTGTTTTTTGGTAACAATGTTAACATTTTTTCTAATGGTAATCTTGAAAAAAAATTGCGTCTTTATTCAGAACTCTGAAGCAAATTGTGGTTTTGAGGTGCTTCGCATTACGTTTAGCTCTCTTCAAATTTATGCAGGCGCAAGAAAATTGTTTACCTCGAACATTTGACAAATTTAATGTTTTTTTCAAAACCGAGACGATTGCATGTAAATAAAGTTGTGTTATTGTAATCTCGTCAGTAGGGCGGGATGCATTCACACAACCCTTCAGATAAGATCATCTTAAATTGTGTTTGAGTAACGCTGTTTTCGAATCAATTCGATTGAGACCTGAAATATTGCTAATGTTCGTCAGAGACGCTGAGTTTTGCGAAGCAGAAGACGAAAGAGGCAGTGTCAAACTGGGTCACAGCTCCCGCACTTTGGACTCTGTGTCGAAGTTCCCATCTTATGCTTGTTTACTTTGTATTCACACCTGATAATTAGTAACGGGTGTCATTTGAAAACAAAATAGTTTGAAATATCAATCAGATACGTCAATCATATGAATAATTTTCCGTTTATCATATTCCAATGTATGTTTATTAAATGGTTGGGTTAAGGGTTTAATTAAGTAGTCTTTTGCACTGTTATTGTTTTATGTTTGGTTTGTTTGACGTTATACTAAAAAAAATCCTGAATGTTCATTCCCGATAATGGCTTCGTCCAAGGGATGTACGTCGTGCCCACTATGTACTCCTGTTATCATTAAGGTTCTCCCAGTTCTGTCGCGTAGAAGTGGGAGTACAATGCCTAAATTCAGATCACGAACACAGATTACGCATCGATGATACATAACATAACATCGAAAACATAACTTTTGCCAGGAACGAGTAATCGAGTACGGATGTTGCGTGAAAGACGACCGGCATATCAACTCTGTTCTGAAAGGCGACAGCATCCGCTAGCGTCCTTCAGGTACTGATGGGCTACGTGCGTGGAATGGAAATGGCAAAAGGTCTACGCTACGGAACTTGGATATGCGAGGATATCCATTGTTCGGAGAACCAGTTGATTGATTTTGGTTTATCTATTTCCGCCGGAAGTTGCTTCGGTTACTGTGAAGTTCAGTTTGACGTTGGGGAGTTTTTATTCCGTTTAGAGGGAAATATTACCTGGCAATAGCTACGAAATTGCGAAATATGAGGGACATGTATACGTGTTAAATATTTTATGTCTGCTTTTGCAAAATAGTGTAAAGTGTTGCTAAACAAAAACCTGTTAATATTTCCTGATTCATTGAAATACTGTTGTTGAAGTAATGCGTTATGTCAAATGTTTTCATTTACGAACATTTTGTTCTCTTCGTAATCAGTTGAGTAAAAATACGATAAATAAGAATGTCGATAAAAAATAAATTAAAAAATTAAAACAATTTTTATACAAAGATTATTTATGATGCGATATTGGTCAAAGGTAAATAAAATATCCCTCTACCTAGCAGAATGCAAACCGGTAAAATATTCAATTACCATTAATTCTGTGATGTCCGATGTCTTTAGTAAGGGGAAAAACTCTCCATCCTGTAGACTTGGGCCCCTTTGACTATCGTAACCTCCAAACCCTGAGGAAATTTGAATAGATTTCAACATGTCTGATACGGATGTTTCGAGGTCAGGAAGGGACGGCAAACAGATTAAGACTATTACAAACTAGTCGCGATGTAAGTTAAATAATAAACAATATTGACAACCAATTGTTGTGCACAAACGCTTGAGATGTGTCAATAATCAACAGTGTTGCTTACAGTATCGGCAGCGTATAAGCGACTTTGGCAGTTCAGTGCGCTGTTGCTACACATTACTTCGCATATGGCACCACCTACATCACAGGTAAATTAAATCTTTAAAACATTAACAGTTACTGACCGGCTATGACATGTCTTGACATCATATTCATAACTTTCGCCAAGGCCGAACATTATCGCCGCCGCGACTTCGTGTGAGTGAGATGAACGGCAACGCTGAACCTTGGCTGTAAGAAAGTACACAAATCCTCGCAATCTGATTGCTTCAGTCACATGACGTACCCAAGAACGTGGTGAGAGAACTGTCAGAGTCGCTTACACGCTGTCGGTACTATAGTCATCTCAATGCCCAACATTTTACTCGCTGTTTGGGCTTAAGTACTACCCATGTGTAAATTGAACCCCTAAATAAGAGTCTGATGCGTTTGCCAGTGTAGACGCAAATCTCGTGACGCGAAACTATATTACGGTTTTTCCAATTCTGTCCCTGGAAGGGTATCAGCTATTGACCGTTTCATCACTGTGACGACACTATGGTGACGTTCAAGCTCGCGATTGGATGAAACGGTCAACATCTGATACCTGCCAGGGGCAGAGTTGGAAAAATCGCAGTATGCCCCGCGGCCGCGCCAGGCGTGACGGCGGTTCCCTTGTGCGTGACGAGGACAGCGCCGCGGCGGTGACTTGCTGCGTTGGAAGCCGCTGGCTGCTGTCGCGGACCGGTTCGCGTCGCGCGCCTGACGGCCCTGCCGCGGCCGAAGGCTCTCGACGGCGCTTGAGGCGACACGGTTCGCAGCAGCGGCCCCGCCCCCGCAACTCCTCCGCCTCACCGCTCCCCGCCCCCGCCCCGCCCACGAGCCCCTGGGGTGGGAACCAGCGGAGCCGAACCAGCGGGTCACGGCAAAACTTCTTCTTCTTCCTCCTCGTCTTCCTCTTCCTCCTCGTCTTCTTCTTCCTCCTCGTCTTCTTCCTCCTCCTCGTCTTCTTCTTCCTCCTCGTCTTCTTCTTCCTCCTCGTCTTCTTCTTCCTCCTCGTCTTCTTCTTCCTCCTCGTCTTCTTCTTCCTCCTCGTCTTCTTCTTCCTCCTCGTCTTCTTCTTCCTCCTCGTCTTCTTCTTCCTCCTCGTCTTCTTCTTCCTCCTCGTCTTCTTCTTCCTCCTCGTCTTCTTCTTCCTCCTCGTCTTCTTCTTCCTCCTCGTCTTCTTCTTCCTCCTCGTCTTCTTCTTCGTCTTCTTCCTCCTCGTCTTCTTCTTCGTCTTCTTCCTCCTCGTCTTCTTCTTCGTCTTCTTCCTCCTCGTCTTCTTCTTCGTCTTCTTCCTCCTCCTCGTCTTCTGCTTCTTCTTCCTCCTCGTCTTCTGCATAATCAGTCCTCTTCCTTTTCCGTGTTTCCTGGTATTCCTTATCCCGCTCTTGTCCTTTTCCACCTCTCCCGCGTGGTCTTCATAATCTACTTTCCCTTCCACATCTTTCCTCTTTATGTTGATCTGGAGAAGAATGCGTATTCGTTGTATTAATCGACGAAATGGTGAGTCCTTTCTCACCTTGGTCGAACCGGCGCGGCGTTGACGTATCAGAAAACATGTCTAGGAGAGTAAAAGTACCCATGAATGGGGTTTTCTACGAGAGGAGAAGAAGCAGAGTTTGCAAATTGCCTAAACAGTCTAAGAATATTGTTGTCTGTGGAAGATATTGCTGTTCTACAACAGTTTTAGTACAGATAAGTGTTCATGTAATACTCATTACAATTATTGATAAGTTACAGTAAATTTATGTAGGACTAGTAGAGATGTACAGTTTGATCTGGTTTGTTGGTCACCACCGCTGCTATCTAATATTTACATTCCCTATTAATTTGCTTGATAAATTTTAAAAAAATACATTTTTTAAGAACACAGTCGGTTCCCACATCCGTAGCATCCTTTCAGTACGTGCTCCTCCATCGATAGAGATCAGAGCCCTCTGCGAATTCGGTCAGTTCAGGCGGTGTTATCTCCACGCGCGCGTTCGGCAATGCAAAAGCACTTGTTTCATTTCCTCCGCCGCCGCTGCGCGCCCGAAGCGCCGCTTTCCTGTGCACGAAGCGCGGGCGAGGCGGAGCGGGTCGAGGTGGAAGGTTTCCAGCCCACGGGCTACCCGACCGTGGGTCGGGAAACGCCCGACTGCATCCCGCGTCCAGTTTTCCTTCACCCCCGCTTCCCAACGAATCCCCTTTCATGTTTCGTTACCTGAGAAGGCGGAGACGGACTGCATGCCGTTTCGTTTATCTGGTGTTTCGGTTGGAGTAAAAATGTTTAAGTTACTCTTCACGAGTAGTGCGAATAGATGTTCTCGCAGCAATCCAGGATTAACCTCGAACACAGTTGAACCAGGCAGAATCTTTGGATTTGTGTCTGTTAAGTCCGCGGAGTAAGAAGATACTCGTGATTGATAAGGGGGTTTCTGATTTCGTTTCCTCAAAATTTTAAGCAGTGGTTTTCAATATTGACAGATCTCTAAAAAGAAGTGCAAATGTTTGTTCAAAACAGACAGAAATGAATCAATCATAATAAATCATGTAATACTAAACAGACGGCGGTGAACGTAGAAAAGAAGTACACCGTACACTGTGGTGGAGGAGGAGGTCTAAACGGGATGCAGACGGGCTATGCCATTTTTGTGCGGTAGGTAAAAGGCTTAAGGAAAGTTTCCAGCGGGATGCAGTCGGCATACGCGCGGGAATACAAACCCCATAGAATACCCCGCAAGGGGTCACGCGAACGCCAAAGAACACCCTGCAACGGTCGGTCGGTCGGACGGTCGGTCGGTCGGTCGGACGGACGGACGGACGGACGGACGGACGGACGGGCCTGACGCGAGCGAGCGTGCCCAGGCGCAGCCTTGGGCCGCGTTTTCCCTAAGCCCTCCCCCCCCCCCCCCCCCCCCGTCCACCGTAAAAGCTTACACGGGAAGGGAAGGCACGTACTTTACGACCAACCGGCGAGCGGAAACGTGGTGGCGACAATCACCTGCGCCGACTGTGCTTTACCTCTCGGCCAGAAGAGCGCTTTACTGCTTAACGCTCGTAAAATTCGACGCATACCTTCTGGCCGCGCCCTCCGCCCCCGCGGCCCTGCGCCTACATACCCTCCACCGCCACCCCTACCCCTCCCGGAAGGAAAAGGCCGCGAGAGGAGGTCGAAGCGTTCGAGATCGACCTTCTGGGAGGGCGCGGGCCCTCTCGAAAAGTGGCTTCAATGCTGTCGGGAAATTTTAATTCAATCTCCCCCCTTTATGAGTCTGTGAATATTTAGACCGTTAGGTTCGTGAGCGCGGGAGCTTTTACAGGGCAGAACAAACTACCGAAGTTTTCCCTCCCGTGAACGCGGCGGCCGGGCACAGAGGCGCGCCTGCTCCAGGGTACGAGGCAGATTTATGCGGCAGTTTGCGGGGAGACTGCCGTTGATTTATTAACACGGCAGGCCGCGGCGCGCGCAAGTTCCCGGCCGCGCGGTGGTGTACCGGAGTTGCTTTTTCGTGTTTTTTGAAGAGGGATTAATGTCGCGGAATTGCTCGCGGTGTCGCGCATCCTTGAAGGAAGCGGTGGCGGCGATGCGACAGGAGTTTCGTGGGATCGGGCGGTCCGTCGGTTACTTTAAGCGTTCGCGTGGAAGGGGGGAAAAAGTGGTTGCGCGCCGGTTTTGGGTTCGGGCAGATTTTTGGGAGTGTAGGGACGATGTGAAAAGGAGTGTCTCACGGGATCTGATCTGCTCGCGAGACTTTTTACTGTTGGTTCTTGTGGAGGCGTGGCCATGATTTACCCTGACTGTCACATATTCGTTACTGTTCGCCTAAGCCAACTACTCTCTGACAACGCTATTGAAAACGAACGATTGTGTTGTCTTGTACGTACTCTTCTCTAACGAAGAATTAATAGTCCGTCATTATAGTTCATTTTCTAAAGATAAGGGTTTGAGCGAGTGTAAAATAATTCTAGACTTAAATATGAACTAAGATGTACTTAGAATAAATCACTGCCAAATTTTCAGGAGCTAAGAGAGTAGTGTAGCAGCTGTCTACGCATTCCTGGACCTTCCTTTCTTTCTTTAATCTGCGATCACAGCTTTAGGAATACCTTATCGTGGAACTGTTGTGGTTGCGTGCTAAGAATAGTGGAATACAAATGTGAAAGAAAATTGCAGGAAGCAGGAAACGTTGTTATGAACGTTTCCTCGCTTTAATGCAAAGTAACGTCTTCTTATTCTCCCTGCTTTTCCAGTTAGCTTACATCCTTCGTAGAGAAAAGCCTCGAAGTCTTCCGCAACCTTTTTCTTTTTTCTGTAAATACAGTTCTGTTATTTTTGGTTTACTACTGTTCTATCCAAGACCCAGTGACCATATTGGGAGGCGGCCGTTTGGCAAACTCAGTGAATTACAAACGCGCCCCACACAAGAAAAATCCGATTAAAAGGCTTCACGCGCAGTTGTGTTCGTGACGAAGAAGTTGAACGGAAGCTGCCCAGAATTACTTTGTGGCGTGGTTCTTTGTAGCAAGTCTTGTTAATTTTCATCTCACAACTTGTGATGCTAGATATTCAGCGGTTTTTACAAAGAACATGCAGAGAATTATGTGCCGAATATAATGCTTTCTTCTCCCTTGTCGCTCTATAAATGTTTACAATTAAACCAGGTTCTCAAGAATATCGAGAAGCAATTCAGAATAATGATAATTTGGATAATAGATGTATTGGAAAATCGTGTTCAAGAAATTAGTTCTTAGTGAATGGTGTATTTCATTGAAGATTCCGAATGAATATAAATACTAGTATATTATTCTATGAATTATTTGATTTATTTGTGAAATTTTCTTGTATATCGAAATAGAACTTTCTTCTGGAATATCATTATGTTCTTTATTTATGTAATCTTCAGTGTTATAATAATAATACACGTATGTGTATATAACATAAGAAACCATCCATGTTACGTCTCAAAATTGAAATTACCGAACTTATCATACGAATAAAATTTACGGAGCACTTCATGTTATTCCACATTATTATAATCATAATTATTGCTATTATCATATTACCGCCATCATCCCGTAATGCGCGCTTGAAGATGTTACGTGTTGGTTAAATATAAAATGTACTGCAGCTTCCTAAAGAGCAGATCTGACTGTCTGAGCAATTCTTCGCGCGAAGTATGAGTTATTCCCAATAATACCGTGTCTTGCACTTAACAGCCTTTTGAATTACCAGTGATTTTGGAGAAGTTCGTACAGTTGGTGCGGAACAAATACGAGAGCTCCACTTTTTACACTTCTATTTAAGACGTTTCTCTGCCTCCTTGGTTACGACGTTCTGCTCGAACAGATACAGTAACATGCAAGTATACTGTAGACACGACATTTTTTTTCAAATCTCGTGATAATTATTCCGGTTTGTTTGCTGATCGTTCTATCAATATTGGTTCAAGCTGGTCATAACATACTAGGCGGTTTAGATAGACACACGCAGAAGGCCTAAACTCTGTCTCTGGTGTACTGCCGCTCCATCCCCCGAGCGGGGTGTCGAAACATCTCCGGCGTAGAGTTGCGATGCGAGCCGCCCTTTGCAGAGGCAAGGGGGGGGGGGGGTCAGACTGAGGGGCGCCGCGCCGCGGGGTCGCGCTGACCTCTGCTTCTGATCAGCCTTTGTTCCCGAGCAGCGGCGGCGGCGGCGCAGGGCTGTGTGGGCGGGCGGGCGCGGGGGCGGTGCGTGTGTGGCGGCGGCCCGTGAGTGCAAAAGGCACCGGCGGCGGCGGCGCTGCTGTTTCTGACTGCCGCCGCCACCGCCACCGCCGCCGCCGCCGCCGCCGCCACCGTCACCGCAACCACCACCACCCCCCACCACCACCACCACCACCACCACCACCCACCACCACCACCACCACCGCCGCCGCCGCCGCCGCTACCACCACCACCGCCGCCACCACCACCACCACCACCACCACCACCACCACCACCGCCGCCACCGCCGCCGCCGCCGCCACCGCCGCCGCCGCCGCCACCGCCACCGCCACCGCCACCACCACCACCACCACCACCACCACCACCACCACCACCGCCGCCGCCGCCGCCGCCGCCGCCACCACCACCACCACCACCACCACCACCACCACCACCACCACCACCACCACCGGCCAAGCCAACGGGAAGTGGATGGCTGCCGTAACGGGATAGCGCCGCCGCCGCCGCCGCTGTTGCTGTGCTCGGCCGCGTGCGTGTTGGGGTTTAGCCTGCTTGCACTGCGGGTGATACTGGAGATGGGTGGCGTAACCAAATATTTTTTTGTGGATTTTTAATTTTTATTTTATTTATATTTTTCGAGGGGGTAGGCGGAGTTTTAGGTTTGTTTGAATATAAATGTACGTACGCTAAGCCCCGAATACTCTTTGTGTTGGTGGGACGACGTATGTAATGATTTGTATCTTGTTTATGTTGGGGGCAGTCAAACCTGATTGTCGTTGTTCGATGAGAAGCAGTCTTGTTATGAAACGTACAGTGAATATAATTCTATATCAGTATTGAAATACTTGTAAATACTATTTGCTATTACAGTTTTTGAATGTTGCAACTCGAGCTGATAGCATACTTAATTTTCGTTATGCAAATTTTGTCGCTTCAAACATAAGCTTCAAAGTACTGGAAATAAAAAGTAGTCATATCTACTGATCCGACTGAGTGATGTCCTTGAAAAAAAAAAAAAAAATCCATGGGAATTAAATAGTGCAAGTTGGTCCACACTTGTTGACACAAACTATCGCAGAATATAATTGAAAAAATATGGAAGAAACTTGAATGAAATAACAATAAAATGTTGGCGAGAGCCTCGGATCAATTCACGATGCGCGCTTCGGATAAGCTGAGAGTCGAGGGAAAATCGCGAGGCTTTCTGTCCGCTGGTGTATTGCGACGTGGTCACCACCGTTACGACCTCCTTGGCACATGTTCTCTGGCCGTGTCGCGTGTAACGTGTTGGTAAAACGCTGCTTTGGAGTCTGTCGGAACATTCCTTCCAGTCGTACTAACACTAAGTACTGAGGTTGAAGTTTCAGAGTAACCGCGTAATTAAGAAATCTCTGTGTAAACTTGATCATTTGACCGGATGCTGTAATGGCACTGATGTTTGGAGGTTTTCCCATTTGTTTAAAGGTTCGAACAATCTGCATTTAAAAGTACATCCATCTGAAGAACCTGCAATAAAATACTACTGATATATTTGTTACTAGGGCAAATCTGAATTCTAAATTGAAATATTTAAATTAGGGATTGTTCCTCGAAAACAATCGACTCTTTTGGGAAATAACACATACGTTATCAATAATTTTAATTCTTATAAGTGTCCCCCCTCCCTGATATATTGTCTTTATCGCAATACAATAAACATATTGCTGTGTTCATGAAACTCTAGCAGCAGATAAATGGATATCTTAGCAAGAACTGGGCTTTCCCCCTGATACTAATGTACTATCATTCTGCAAAAAACAAACTGACTTTTCCCAGTGTAGGAAAAAAAGCTGGTCAGTACTTGCGAATTCCACCACCTACAGCTTTTTTAGAGTGTCTTTTTAATATAGCTGCCTTGATATGTGTCAAGAAAATAGAGAGACTGTAGAATTAGGGTTTTACTTTTTCTTACAAAACCTTTAGAAGCTTTGAAAATTGTATGTTCCTTCCAAATTTTAATATTAAAGTTACATTTGGAATACTCTTTGTATATACGAAGGACAAAATATATTGTTCTGGTTCTAATTGAAATCCGTTTTGTTACCAAGCTAGTAATATTGTATGGTATAGACCATCGAAGCTCTGGGGCAGGTAGCAATATCGAGTTTCGAGAAATTCAGGTATCGACCCATCACTAATTTAAATGCAACTAACCAATTACGAATACTACTTAGGTTGAGGGTCCAAGGCATTTCACGTCGTAAAATCGAAATGTGGAGTTGTCGGTGAAGTAATCCTCAGTTTATGGGTTTCCTCGGCCGTGTTTGTCATCTTCCTTGGGTTTCCTCCTTCGGGGGCCGTTCAAGGTGCCCGCCCCGCCCCGCCCCGCCCCGCCGCTGTTCGAATCCCGCCTTCCCGTAATCCGCCTTGGTGGGGTTTCGCAGATTTCCTTTAGCCTTCGCTGCCAGCCGCCCGGGGCGCCCCTGGAGGAGGGCTTAAGGTCGTTTTCTCCTCCCGCTCAACAGCGCTTGCCCTGGAAGGCCTTCGCCCACTCAACGCGCCGTTTGGGAATAGACGAGCCGACGATGGAACGCCGTTTTGCTGGCAAAGAGCTGTCCTGCTCTGCAGCAATTTTGAAGAAAGGTCTTTTTTCAAATCTACAAATTGTGTTAAAAGTTATATTAATCCTATCATTTTTTTTTTTTTTTTTTTTTTTGCTTCAAATTGAAATATTGCGAGCTGGATTCTGGAAACTCTTCGGATGAGGGGATGTTTCTCCTATCATTTTGATCAAGTTGATGTATTTTTAGAATTTCCAGAATATATCAGTAATTCATCTTGTGATTATTATGGTCGTTAAATTACCGTGTCATTCTCTCCATAATTGTATCTGTTTGGTATGATTCAAAAGAAGTATGTGGTTTGAAAAATGAAAATAGTGGTGAAAATACACCGCTATATATACGGCGCTGTTTGTTCATGGTCGTAGTTATCTTCAGGCTAGAGAGAACGTGACACTCTAAGCACACACGTAACGCGTAAAGCAAAACTTGTTCGCATGCGAGACGTTTTTTAACTCAAGGTCTTTGCTATGTGGCAGTAAATGTTATGCTTCCTATTTGTTCAGTGTGGTTTGAGGTTCTAGTTATTTACTTTTATTCTTGAGTAAGCGTGTGTGTTCTTTACTCTTAAAGCTCATTTGTCACATTTTTTTTCTTCCATCGCTAAAGTTCTTAGTAGTTCACGCATATTTTAAGCAAAGCTGAACTAGAGGTACCGCAAAGCCGACTCTAAAAGGTTTGTCATTAGTCCTTTTATATACTGACTTCTCTTTAATCTCCTTATTCTCGCTATTTACTTCGAGATTCAGCGTGTACACGGATTCACAAGTGAATTTAAATGACTCGACCGTTATTTACGACGTCCTTTAATGATGAATGCTGGAAATTCAATCTGATACCTTTTAATGATGAATGATGTATGTGAGTTAAAAGGGTTTCCTGGCATTAATGAATCATTAAACGAGTTCTTCTACCATCACTTATTCTCTAAATGGAACTTGGAACTTGTAAACACAGTACTCGGCAAACTGCGTTCGAGACTAGTTAGGCCGTAATTTCTTCTTTTGATAAGTTCTGGATTTAATGACTATAGCCAAAACTACCGAACCCAGTCGCAGCACTTCTCCAAACGAATTGCTGAATTCGTGCAAAAATAGCTGAATTCGTGCTAGCTATTCAGCGGTTGTCGAACGTCCTCCACCGACAATTAACTGTAAGACCACTTGGCACTGGCGGATACAGGAAGAGGGGCACGCGGACCATGACCCCCCCCCCCCCCCAAATGCTAAGAGTTTTTGTTTTCAGTGATTAGGCATAATTGATTTAAATATTCTTTACTTTCAAATTACGTAAATATTGAAACAATAATATACATACTATGTACTGCTCACAATTAATATACAATATAATAACAAATATGTTCAAGATTTAACAAAAATATACGATAGCCCCCCCCACCCCCTTCAAATGATCGGCTGGATCGGCCACTGCCTCCCAGGCAGAGCCACGGCAGAGATTAGACACATTAACATAGGTCAATTTAATGAAAACCAAACTACTCGAATAAAAAAAACATAAATCCTTTCCATTCTTTTCTGAACATTTTTGCCAATCTTAATGATTTTTTAGAGGTTCTCGGTGAGGCCCCGCGTCAGTTGGTGTTTAGATTAGATTTAGTCTATAAGAAGTAGGTTTAAGCCAACAGTATGAAGGAAGAGTTTTATGTAAACTGAACTTTTTAAGCCAATCCTAAAAGATAAAGGGAAAAAAAAGAATAAAAAAATTACGGCAGAGAGCGGCAACGCGTCAATTGTAGTTTAGATTAGATGTAGTTTATAAGTAATTAGATTTAAGCCAACAATACAAAAGAATAGTTTCATGTAAACTGAACTTTTTAAGCCAATCGTAAAAAAAATTAAAGAATAAAAAAAAAAAAAGTCACGGCAGAGAGCGGCAACGCGCTAAATTCCTCCGGTGCGTCAACCAAGTCCCCAACATGTCCTCCACGCAGATGTGTAGGCCTCGGCGCGTTGCCCCACTTGGAGTCGCCGGTGCACCTGCGCCCAGCGCTGCGAAGGCCGAGCGTCGCGTGCGCGCGGCGTTGCGTAACCCCACGCACGTGCCCCGCACGCAGCGAGCGCGAAGGTGCGCGGATGCGTCTGGAGGCGGCCGCCCGATAAAGACGGCGGACGGACGGATGTTCGTCGCGGGGCGGTCGTCCGTCTTCGTCTCCGCCGGCCTTCGGGTCTTTGCCGCTCCGCCGGCGCCGCCGCTGGCGCGAACCGTGCGTGACAGCGATTAACGTTGGGTTACTTAGAAGAAAGGGGTGTGTCTCAACTAAAATATTGTAATGCCGCGAGAAAAATAATACTCAAATAATAATTATTAATGATATAATGCCAATTAATAATGTTACAATGCTAACGAATAATGCTAATTTAAAAGAACCTTAAACTATCAGAAATCACAGAAGACATTCACAATAGGAACACTATTACGTCTAAAGTGTAGAACAGGATAAGCTTGGACCAAAGAGAGGAAAAAAGTGCACAGCCAATGCATGAAATATATATTAGCACAAAGAAAGCCTAAGAAACACATCTGAGTACTTTGCGTAGTCCCAATTGGGCTTATTTGCAAGAAAAAAAGAGAAGACTGATAATTGCTACTACATTCAGTGATATGGAATATTAGTTGCTTCGATGCCTCTAGTTTTGTGTACCTCTTTTTACAGTAAACCTCAATAACTCTCTATGACAACGAACAACCCCTAGCATCAATGACTAATTTCGTGAAATTCCTAGCGTTTTCCATTCCGATCAACCAGTGTGTGACACGGTATTTCCACGTAACACTGTGTACGGTTACTCGATTCTCGATGAGTCGTAACATTGTCACTGTACCAAGATTTTCTCCGCAGGCACAATATACAGAGCTAACCAGCGCAACGTCATTTAAAACTCAGTATATGGATCCTCTCAGTCATTAGTTTCTTTCTTCCTAAGACTCCAGCTGACTCGAGGTCTCGGTACCAAGCATTTAACTGCATCTTTACAGGCTGTAGTCTGGTGGTGTGCACGTAATGGTCCGTGCCGTACAGGTTTCAGTCTAAAGATGTAAAACACTTACGTGCTGTAGTCTCCGTGCTGGAATGCCTAAGAGTATACCGTAACGTAGAATTCCATGCCAACAGCCTGAAATCCGTGTTGCAGTATGTAACTGATGCCTAGTGTCTGCACTACCAGTAACCTCATACCTGCAGTCTACAGGCGCTCTGCAACACTTTGATGTAGGTCATTAAAGCTTTTATGTATAAATTGCAACCCCAGTGGCCACAGCATGGGACACGTTAGCAACGTTAAGCAACGCAAGCACGTTAAGAAACTCAGTACATCAAGTTGCAGTCCCAATGCTACAGTAAAATAATTTGCAATCCCAGTGACAGAATCTAAAAGCTCATGTCTGCAAGTTGCAATCCCAATGCTGTTGAGTGAACAATTTCTAATCCCAATGCGGTGGAGTGAACAATTTCTAATTCTAATGCTGTTGAGTGAACAATTTCTAATTCCAATGCTGTTGAGTGAACAATTTCTAATCCCAATGCTGTTGAGTGAACAATTTCTAATCCCAATGCTGTTGAGTGAGCAATTTCTAATCCCAATGCTGTTGAGTGTACAATTTCTAATCCCACTGCTGCAGAGTGTACAATTTCTAATCCCACTGCTGCAGAGTGTACAATTTCTAATCCCACTGCTGCAGAGTGTACAATTTCTAATCCCACTGCTGCAGAGTGTACAATTTCTAATCCCACTGCTGCAGAGTGTACAATTTCTAATCCCACTGCTGCAGAGTGTACAATTTCTAATCCCACTGCTGCAGAGTGTACAATTTCTAATCCCACTGCTGCAGAGTGTACAATTTCTAATCCCACTGCTGCAGAGTGTACAATTTCTAATCCCACTGCTGCAGAGTGTACAATTTCTAATCCCACTGTTGCAGAGTGTACAATTTCTAATCCCACTGCTGCAGAGTGTACAATTTCTAATCCCACTGCTGCAGAGTGTACAATTTCTAATCCCACTGCTGCAGAGTGTACAATTTCTAATCCCACTGCTGCAGAGTGTACAATTTCTAATCCCACTGCTGCAGAGTGTACAATTTCTAATCCCACTGCTGCAGAGTGTACAATTTCTAATCCCACTGCTGCAGAGTGTACAATTTCTAATCCCACTGCTGCAGAGTGTACAATTTCTAATCCCACTGCTGCAGAGTGTACAATTTCTAATCCCACTGCTGCAGAGTGTACAATTTCTAATCCCACTGCTGCAGAGTGTACAATTTCTAATCCCACTGCTGCAGAGTGTACAATTTCTAATCCCACTGCTGCAGAGTGTACAATTTCTAATCCCACTGCTGCAGAGTGTACAATTTCTAATCCCACTGCTGCAGAGTGTACAATTTCTAATCCCACTGCTGCAGAGTGTACAATTTCTAATCCCACTGCTGCAGAGTGTACAATTTCTAATCCCACTGCTGCAGAGTGTACAATTTGCCATCCCAATGCCCCAGAGTGTAATGATTTGCACTCCCAGTGACTCGGAATCGAAACGCACAAGTCTTCAAGTCGCAGTCCCAGTGCCGCATTTGCCGCTCGCCTCTTTCGCTGTCGCTCTCTTCTCTCCCTTCGCCCGCGCGCCGCATCTCGCCCGCGTCTGCTGGCCGCCGCCTACGTCGTCGTGGCGGCGGCGACCGCGGCGACCTCTGCGCGCCCTGCACGCGCGCACGAAGCGACCCGTGCGCACGCCGTTTCCCCCTCCTCCGCCCCGTCCCGCACGCAGGCAGGCGCGCGCGTGCCCGCGGCCGTGATGCGTGCGCGGCCTCGCCCGCCTGCCCGGCCGCCCCGAGGGCGATGCTCCTGCGCCCGCGCCGCGGACACGCAGGGGGCGGGGGCGGGCCGGAGCACGCGTGCACGACTGGCGTGGCCGATGAGCGAGGTCTTCATTTCGCCCAAGGAGTAGGGTCTGTTCGGTCGTGTCAGCGGTTTTACTTTCTCCACCTTACTTCGGAAGAGGATACTGTATTGTAATTGTGAGAAGGAAAACGGCTATTTCTCGAAGTGGTATATTCAGAATTCATCCGAAAATTCGAAGACCGTGGTAACGAAAAAGTGGATAAATCTTGTTCCTATCTATTGTGAATGACTAACTCTAAGACACGACGATTCCGAATACAACTTTGTGTACTCCGAATACGTCCTTGGTATGGGGAAATCAATTGACGGCAAAACGTCCTACAGTCTCTGTCTGTACGTCTATGCTCTACGTCTGCGTCAAAATCGTTTAGCTGATTTTCTTCCAAATTGATATTTCCCGATTGTTTTAAACGAACTCGATGTCCTGCGGGTTTGAAACTGCTATATTTTTTGGGGAGGAGGGGAGTACTTCAGACTGACAGTACTGGGTAGTTCAGGCAAATTGGTTAGGCCTGAGGCCTGACAGTATAGGTAGATGTCGGATTGCTGTACGGATGTGGTAGTTAAATTTGCAAATGATATTGTATGAACTTCCCGTTTTCATTTCTTAACTCATTTATGCAAATAAGTCACTCACATACGTAACTATGTTTACAATGTGTGTAAGTAATTTCTCTTGGGCTTGAAATAATGACTTTTTTTTCGGTGTGTCATTTTAAAATTGACTTCTCTTTGTTGCAGGTATGTATCAGTGCTGCCTTGCGGGTCCTCCGAAACAGAACTGAAGTGGTAAGACAATGGTAAATCTGTGTAACAGTGGGTGCACGGGAGGATGGATGTAAAGATTGTGTGCAAGTTAGAACTTGGGTGCACGAGACCCTCTGCAACTTGGAAATGAGAATGCTAGAAAATGGGATGCAAGTAGGTGGAGAGGTGGCATGTTTCAATTGAGGAGGATCCAAAACGAATAGTCCATTTGTTTATCTCCCAACAAAAGTACAATTAGAGGGCATAATTTCGTAGTTTTCAGTTTTTTCTGCCCACGCTTAGTTATTTTTGTTTTGTTTTTTATTCATAATTCAGCTATGAATCATAAAAGAGGGTTGCGGATTTTGGAGCTCAAGAAAACGTGCTAATATTACCCCCCCCCCCCAACAAACCGTCAAAGGCAGTTTTTAATTTTTACTGTTTTTTAGACGAAAATAAATAAAATCCAATCAAAATCTTCATCAAAAGAATAAGGAATACTATTCTTATCCCCAAGGGCCATAATAAATATTTTATTAACAAGCATTTTTCACAATGTGGCGTTGCGGATTACATATCTGTAATGTAATTTCCTGTGTTCCCGCGATTGTAACGGAAGGGTTGCACAACTGGAGCTGATGTTAATTCCTTACACACAGTGTGCTATTATTAACAAAATGTTGAACCAGTAAGTCATATGTGCAATGTTATTTCTAGATACGTTATAGAACTCGATGACAATCTATCGGAATACTAACAGATGAATGACTCGTAATAGAACAATAAACACATTATTAACGGTTGTTCGTTGAAATATAACTCGCTAGTAATCACGTTACAAAAATTAATGCGAGTTAAAACTGTTACCAAAGTTTGTTTTTTTTTTTTTTTTTTTTTTTTAAATTCATTATTAATGTTGGTCTTCAATTTCGCCCGTCATTGTTGAAGTGTTACCCATAGCAATGTATAAATGTTCCATTGCAATAATTGTGTTATTTTCCAAGGCAATGAGTGATGAAGCCTTGCCTATGATAAAGCGTCCTCTAAAACCTGTCCTCTCAAAATGTGTTCGTATTGAAATTTTACAATTAAAAGTTAAAAAATGACAAAGTTGGCATTTTTTATTCAAAATAAAAAAAAACATAGTACTATCCAAAATGCCAGTTACCTACTTCGTAGTTCAAATAAAACCTTCGCTTCGGGCAGGGCAGGGCGAAGGGCGTAGAAGAGGTATGTGAGAAGTCCGGAAACTTACCTCCCCTGCTATTCAAATTGAAATTCAATGATGCTTCATTTTCCGTGGCGAAGCTCAGGCCATTAAGTCTGCTCTTCCGTCTGACCACGGAAATTCCTCTACGCTCCTTCACCTCATTAACAGGACGAATTGAAAATTTCAGTATTTTTATTTGTCCTCTAAAAAGTCAATAATTTTCAATTTTTTGTTTCGTACATTTTTAGTACTAATTTTTCTACATCCGTCTCCAGAGTTCGTGCTCTCGCCATACTTCATCCTGCATTGTCCACTGTGTCTAAGTGACGTAATGTAGTCTTGGCACCCTTCAATGCCTCATGCACTGTTGGAAGACCCGCTCTTCGGAAGGCCCTTTTACTCGCCTAATAACATACGAGAATCTTTCGGTAACGGCAAGGCGCAAGCGCCTAATGAAACTGATAGCTTTTCCGCGCAACACGGCGGGTTATCGGGAGGCTGCGGCAGCCGCGCGCTGTTGTCGCCTACGTAGAATCCAACGCACTTTGACCCGCGGAATATCACGTTACATCAAGCTTCAAACAAAGTAGCATCAGGTCATCAGTGAGGTCCCCATTCCGGATCCGCTACGTTCACCTCAGGGGAGACTTCTTCGATTATAACCTTTGGCCGATATTTTTTTCAAGCTGCCAAGTATTGGAATTTGTGCCACTGAGGCGATATATTCCTTTCCAGGAAGGAATTAATTTCCAGGTCGTTGTATTTACTACAACCTAGGTTCAGGTTCACTGTAACTGAATCTAATGCTTATTTGTAATGTAAGTGAAACTGGTCCAGCGAAAAGTTCACTATAACCGAGGGTTCAGTGTATCTGAGTTCACTACAATGGGAGTGGACTGTATTACATTAATAAAATATTTAAGTAAAAATTACAATATTAATATAAATTGGATATAAAATTTTCCTTTTATTAATTTATCATTTAAAATATGGTTCCTTTTATTAATTATTCATAAAATGTATTCTAGAAAATACAAGGAGCGTTCCGAAAGTAATGCAATTGAATTTCCCGCGTCGCTCGTATTGGTCGGAGTGGAATCGGACCACTTGCAGTAGGTGGGGGGGACGCTTAGCTTTGCTATGAAACCGGCCTCAGTGCTCTGCAAGCTGTGCAAGCGGCAAGACGTCGGTTATTGTGAATCTCTGCGCGCCGACCGTGTCACGGATAGAAATGGAATCGACGACCGAGCAACGTTACGCGATTAAGTTTTGTGCTAAACTGAAAAAGTCTCTTGAAGAGACTTACAAAATGATTCGTGAGGTTTATGAGGACTCTGCTCTGTCCGACTCTCAAGTTTCGAAGGGGTTAAAGGCCTTTAAGGAGGGCCGGGAAGAGGTTCACGATGAACAACGTTCTGGGCGTCCGTCAACCAGCAAAACCGACAACAATGTCTTTTTCGACTGTAAAGGAATGATCCATATGGAGTTCGTTCCTCAAGGACAAACAGTTAACGCTGTCTACTACGTGGATGTGCTGGAAAGACTCCGAAAAAGGGTCGTCAGGACGAGAAAAGACATCTCCACTACCTGGCAACTCCATCACGACAACGCGCCTTGCCATAATGCGCTACGAGTCCGCGAGTTCCTGGTCAAACATCGGGTGCCAACGCTTCCCCATCCTCCCTACAGTCCTGCCCTCGTCCCAGCAGACTTCTTTTTGGTCCCTCGGGTTAAGGCGGCCCTGAAAGGAACCCGTTTTTCGTCCATAGAAGAGATCCAATCAGCCGTGACGAAGACCTTGCGAGAGGTCCCCGAAAACGCCTTCCAGAGCGCCTACCGTTCATGGCAGAGTCGCTGGAAAAAATGTGTAGAGGCCCAAGGACAGTATTTTGAAGAATTTTAAGTGTTTGTGAAAATATGTTCAATAAATTAATTTAAAAAATAATAATTGCATTACTTTCGGAACGCTCCTTGTATATAAAATAAAACCTGATTAGCTACCTCACAACTCATTCTCATTCTAAGATTAAATAAACAATAATTTTGCGATTTTTTGTAGAAACAAGCTAATTATGATAAAACTATTGTATCTGCTACTTAAACATGAGGTTCCTTCAAGAAAACGACGAGTTCGAAGAGTTCCTAAAAGTGAAACGGTTGAAGACGCGTGCTCTATGGTGACACCACCGAAGCCAGAACCTTCCCCCTCCGTCTTCGCTCCGCTCCGGGGCCACTTGGCCACGCCGCCTGCGTTCGCCGCACGGCGGACGCTTGTCGGTCGCAGGTCGTGCGTAGGCCGCGTTTCACACACGGCGCGTCGGTGCGTGCGTCCGAGCATTAGCGCACGCGTGCGGGCGGTGTCCTTATCGCGCGGGGGCGACGCCCCTGCCCGTGACAGGCAGCGACGCGTGCGATAACGAATCCAGTGCCCCCGTGCGCTGACAGATCAATACGACGAGGCACTCCGCGCCGCTCCCGCTCCCGCTCCCGCTGTCTGCCTGGCACCGCTGCACCGGCGTGGCGCAGCGACAGGTTGATGGAAGGTGGCGCGGAGGTCCGGGTTTTGTGGACGACTTGCTGCTAAACACCTGGTAGTGACGGGTAGTGACTGTTGCCTCTGGACGGGCTATTACCAAGAGGTCCTAGGGTTTTTAGTTTCGACATTCCCGAATTTTCGACACTAGCTACGTAGTCGGTCGAATTCAGACAGTGTCTGGAAGAGAATTCATGCGGCCTGGATGTTTGATCGGTATGGTTTCGTGGTCTTTCCCTGCTCATCCTTTCTCCTTACACTCACGCACGCGGGAACATGCATTACACCACCACCAATGTCGGGAGACCAGTCGCGTGCTTACAGCTTGTCCTGTCAGAGGTGCCTGCAAGCCGTAGGTCGGCGCCTCATATCATTTTCGAGCGGGGAGGTACACCGCCGCCGCCGCCAGCAGCAGCAGCACCACCACCACCACCACCACCACCACCACTACCACTACCACTACCACCACCACTACCACTACCACCACCACTACCACTACCGCTACCACCGCCACCACCACTACCGCCACCACCGCCGCCGCCACCACCGCCACCGCCACCACCACCACCACCGCCGCCGCCACCACCACCACCACCACCACCACCACCACCACCACTACCGCCACCACCGCCGCCACCACCACCACCACCACCACCACCACCACCACTACCGCCACCACCGCCGCCGCCACCACCGCCACCACCACCACCACCACCACCACCACCACCACCACCACCACCACCACCACCACCACCACCACCACCACCACCACCACCACCACCACCATCACTACAACCACCACAACCTCCACCACCACCACCACAACCGCCACCACCGCCTCCACCCCCCCCACTACCACCACTACCGTATAGCGTGCACTGCACATGGGGGACTAATGACCTTAACAGATAAGGCGCCCGCGAAAGCGAAATAAGTGGCGTGTAAGCCTGGTTTTAGCGGTTTGTGAATCTGCTGCATCCACTTTGCTCCCCCAACTTCTCCGTGGAAGTAGCGGCGACACGAACCCGGCTCGCGAGTGGCCGCAGAGATCGCCTTCGCAGCCTCCAGTCAGTGACGTTAAGTAATGTTACGTCAGTTCGTCTAGAGTACATGAATGAGATTGTAGGAGAGAATATGAAGTAACGCGCCTGTGGTAAAGTAAGTTTATATTCATCACTTTGTTTCCTAGCGGCACAAACAGTTCTTGCGTCCTTCTGGGGGTTTGCTTTACCGTACCATACGATCTCTTTTCATTGACTTCGATGGGATGCGATGACTAGCTTCTGTTTTTGAAATGACTTGCCTTCGATGTCCCACCAAGCGTGTCCATAAAAATTGTTAATATTTGAAATAGCGTGCAAAATATTTGTTTTGAATGAAACTGCACGGAATGGTGCTTTTGTTGGGAACGTGTTTTCTCACTTTTGCAGCCCAAGAGCAGAAATGCAATTATTTCAACGCGTCAGTGTTAGTGTTTAAAAAACGTGTGTATGTCAGTAAAGAACTGTCCCTGTGGAACGCCACCCATGATAACATACTACTTTGAGCATTTAGTACAATATTAAGTTTTTAATATCCAAGAATTTTTAATATACGATGCTGTGGATTCTTCATATCGATAGCAGATAATTTTAGTCACAATATAAGATTTTCTTCGTTATTTCAAAATTTTGGCCTTTTATGTTGTCAAATGTAGCTCATACGTTATTCGTAACTACATATCTTCCGAATTACAATTTTTACCATTAATTATCTCATCGAAGCAATGTCCTCAATCAAGAAAATGCGCTATTATCTGGGACCGGAAATTCAACGGTATATGAACATCTGCAATTAATTTCAAACAGCATCCATACCCTACTTGGATCACGGTTCATTGCATTGTTGACCAATTACTACATTGCGCGCATAACCGTACAACTGACATGTTCCGTCTCTCTGATTCACTACACAAACGGCGAACAACACACGGATGTAGTAGGCTTGTACTGTTTGTCTCGAGGCGAACATGTGTACCGTTCTATTTGTTCGCGTACGCACGTCGTTCCTCGCCTATGGCCACCTTTCTCCCCGAGAAGCGGTGCTCACTTTTTTTTTAATCGTCGCTTCCCAAACACTTTCTAGTGTCACGATGCCAGATAACGAACATCCTGCGACGCGCTCCCAGAAGCAGCCGACTGTGCGCATGCGCGCGCGTGTGTCGTTCATCGCGAGACTCGTTCGCTTGTACGAGAAAACTCGAGGCGAGCTCTGTTTAGATACTAGGTAAATCTCATGCGCACACGTTCACTTTTACGGAAAGTGATTTTTTTTCCTCCCTTTCAATGAGAAACTCCGCGGTAGGGAAATTTCTCCAGCGATGTGGCTCACGGTTGTGCATCTCGTGCGTTATAAGTACACCGATTCAGAGGACAACGTACACGATGACCCTGAACGTGGTGGACTTTCTCGTACATCTCGTGACAAACATCAGAATGAAGGATACTCGCTTCACTTGGGTTATGGTCAGAGCAGATCCGTGATAGGGCGAATTATCATATTTCGACGAACGCGGCCGAACTTCCAAGTCGGCAGAAGATCGGTAAATGAATGCGAGCTATACAGTCGATGAGTGATTCATTCACGCGGGCGTGGAACATTGACGAATCTGTTTCGTTAGTTTATGGAATAAACGCCCCTTTGGAGGCGTTAGAACCTCCAGTCAAATCTCCTGAGGTAAGGCTGAAAATTTCAAAAGAAATGTATGAAATAGGTTGCTGATAATTTCTCTTAAATGTGGACATAATCTTATTTTAACAATATAAGTGTGAAGTTCCCTTACAAACGTATCTTTCGTAGTGGAAACAGAAATACAATTGATTTTATATTGAACCATTTACAGTGTTGCCAGAAGTCTTGAAGGATCTCTTCCGCAAAACAATTCCATAAATTGTCAGAATAAAAATGAAAGAATCAGGGACTGAGCTTACATATATTATTTATAAATAAAATGTACGCAATAGAAATATAATTACTTAAGGCTACGAGTCCTCTTTCAAAATTTTCAATTCCCCCCACCCCCGTCCCATCCTGTGAGCATGCCTGTGCTGACGAACTTTTTAAGAATTACTTCAGGTATATGCAACAAATCCCTCGAATTGTTAAACGTTCATTCTCCAACAGGCCGTGTGGATTTATCTCCCCCCTTTGCCCTCACCTTGGCCCCGGAGTAATCTAGATTTTCCGTTCCTCACGATAATGTTCCGTAATGCCTCCGATGGACTGGTATATCGCGGGATTAGGCAGCGGCGCGCCCGAGCAGCCGAGGCGAGGCGGTTGGGGTTGAGAGATGGGAAATCGATGTCCCGCTGCGAGGGCTGCCAAGGGGAGAGGGCTGCGGGCGAGCACGGAGAGGCCTCGGGGCGCCTTGCATCAAAATATTGACCCGGCAGTTGACTGCCTCTTGGATTCCAGCGGGCTCACGGTGGTCAGCGAACTTGGGAGCCTTCAAAGCTCGAAGTGTCTCTTGTGATCTACGGTGCGGTTGTACAGGGTGCGGCAGCATAACTTCCTTTTTTAAAATGCGCGCCATTCAGTTAGTTGATGTCATAGCGGAGCGTCAAGAGGGGGATGTCAAGAGGGGGTACTGTAAAGTTTTGTCCCGACACGGTTCAGTCGCCATCATGCGTTGGAATAGTGAGGAGCGTGCCTTTGCCGTTGAGGCCTGCATTTTAAAAAAGGGCGCGCATTTTAAAAAAGGAAGTTATGCTGCCGCACCCTGTATTAACTGGCGTCCGTATTCAGAAGAATAGGGTTCGCCTATGGTGAGACTCACCCCGTTTCCCTGACTGTCGATTGCGCACAACGAATATGACAAAATAGGTTTTAAAACCGCCTGATTGTAGAAAATTGGATATCACGACAATATACTTGTAGCCCCGACCTGTTGAAATCCTTGAGAGATGAAATATTACATTCCACATTCCATTTCCATGGAACTCAAATCGAGATCCAACATACACAAGTTTGTTCCAATATTGTAAATCCATTCCTCAAAACAAAGGATAAAATGGGTATTTTTCAGCTATGTAGGTAATGATCTCCAATTTTTACATGACATTTCGTGGGCCCTAACTTGAAATTGAATTTTGTAGTAATTCGAGAATACAGCTAATTCCACCCTATTGAACTACGGAAGTTCAAATTTTGGGGCATTGTTTAAGACACTATGGGTATGCGTCGTTTCTCAAATAAGCCAGAGACTTCTGCAGTTGAACTGTCGTACTCGACGAATCATTCATCGAAACGATTTCGCGCCCTCACTTCCTGCCAGTATGTGATAGTGGACTCCTCATTAATGTGTGCTCCTGCTCTGAGAAGGAGGCAATTCAACATCCGTGTCAGGAGACCCCCCCCCCCCTTCCCACAACCTTCGAATCACGACTGTCCCTGTTACAAATAGCGTTGCAGAACCTCGATAAGCAGGTAGTAGCAGCAGCAGGGGTGGAGGAGGCAGGAGCGAAGCCAGGCCGCGCGAAGGGGCTCCAAGCGCGTATCAAAATATTGACGTAACATTCTCCCGCCGCGCCGGGCTGGGCTGGGCCGGGCCGGGCCGCGCTGGGCTGACCTGGGCTGCTCGGCCGGGCGAGCGAGCGAGCGAGCGAGCGAGCGAGCCAGCCAGCGAGCGGTGCGGGTTGGGCCGCGGTGTTGCGCAATCCCTTCCGCTGCCTCCCCCCCCCCCTACCACGCACCGCGCGCTGCGTTTGTTCTGGCCGCCGGGACACTCCGCTACGCGGCCGCTTCCTGTGGGGTCGTTAGAGAAGCTGTTGCACGGCAGGCTCTTGAAGCGATTTGATGTACACGGGCTTCGTTTGAAGGATGGAGATGCAGGTGGGCCTCTTGGCAACTTGCCTTGTAATATAAGACTACGATAAATGGAAGTAGGTCGGAACCGCGACTGCATATCCTGCGTCGTCTTGATCAATGATGATGTTGATCCATGATCAATAAAAACTGCACTGCCTGTTATAAATCACATTGGCCTCTAACGGAAACGCTAGAACTTCTTTGAATTTTGCTGCGGTATACGATAGTGTGTTCTCAGATCTCGTTATCGATCACGAAATCTTCGAATCTTAGGTCGTATGATTATGTTTACGTGTAAGTTTACGTTGCCCGTTCTGATGGGTTCCGTCGAATAACGAATTCTTGTTTCGAAGACATAATCAAAATGTATTCCGGAGAGAATAATGAAATCTGATGCCCGTTCTTCCTGCAAATCAACGAATGAATATCTGTTACTTTAATCAAAAGTATAGGATCGTATTTCTTTCGTGGAGGAATACTTTTGTTCGCTGTGAGACCTGTGTGCAGACTTTTTTCCTTCGTCCCATCTTGAGGACACGTCTACGAAAAGCAACTAGAAGAAAATCATTTAAATCAAGTGACTAACTTTATGTGGACGTCCTCATAATACTTCATGAAATTATCAACTTTCAAATCTCTACATGAAGCAGTGCTCGCAGCAAGCATGATGCCGCATTCTTCTCTTCCTCGAACGTAAAATGGCTAGTGAAAATGAAGAATGCTCACATTCCGAAGCGAATCTCCGTACCTGTGTGAATGCTTTCGCCAGTGTATAGGTCACGAAACACATCTCGCATTCCCCGGTACAATTTGATGCTTCCCTCGCCCTCTCCCCCGCATGTACACGGTTGTGGAAGTGCTAACACGGGGATCTGGCCATAAAATTCTTGGTTCGGTAATAACTGAAAAGGTTCCGTCTCGGAATAATGCATGAAGCCGCCGCCCATAAAATCTCCAGCGGTTGCAAAGCCGATGAAGGCAAGGGAGACGCTATTTGAGCGTCTTTGCGCTGGGCGGAACCACGTGTTCCGAGCGATTCGCGCCTCCTCCTGCCGCCGGTGCAGTTTCCGGGCGCCTTCACACGTCGCCGCGGCGGCCCGCTTCCGTCAAGCGGCAGGGCTCTTCCGACGCCGCCACCGCTGCACGCCACGGCTGCACCGCCGCCCGCCGCCCGCCGCCCGCCGCCCGCCGCCCACGGTCCACGGTCCACCGTCCACTGCCCGCCGCCCGTGGAAGGGGGTGGGTTCTGCAGAGGAATGTTTCGCCGACCCTCCGGCGACGACGGACGAAGGGACCGCAGCAGGTAAAACGCCGCGACCGGCGGCACAGTGGGAAGG